>PVJO010001345.1:0-158046 GCA_004026905.1 Hystrix cristata
AAAATGGTAAAGTGTAGCTACACTTGTTGCAAATAGGGAGGGGTGGGTGAATGGAAGGGAGGGGAGGGGAAGGGGGGAAGAGGGGGGAAAACCAAGATGTATCATGTACAGGTACAAAATAACCATGTTGATTATGATCATTATGTATACAATGTACCAATACATGTTCTTGGTAAAAATAAAAAATTAAAAAAAAAAAAAATAACAGATACTGTGTGTACATTATTATTCATAGATATTATAAACCATAATAAAACAAAAGGGAAATGTTAAGGACTTAATTATTAAATAAATTATAAAATGTAACAGCTTTCCTAATATCCACAGTAGCCAGTTAGAAAACATATTTTCAAAATAACCAAAACATAAGGTACAAATAAGTATAAGGAAATTTGTTGAAACCGTGAAGAAAACTGCACATCTTTACCAAGGGATATAAAAAAAGATGTGAATAAAATACACCAGGTTTGTGAATTAGAAGATTCAGTTTTATACATGTGTCACTGTTCCTCCAATGTATTTGTAAGTTAAATATAATGCTAATTGAAGTTCAATTTGATTTTTGTGTTTGTCTCTCATGTCATTAAAAGTTCGTATCATCTAACCAACTATTAAAGATTTAATAATTCAAATGTTCAACAATATGAAATTGGCTACATAAATTATGGTATACCCAAATGAAAGAAAACTATGGATTAATTATTTAAAATCATGCTTCGTAAAAATATTTGACGGCATAAAACAGTTTAAGATACTTTCATTGAAAAATGGGTTCAAAAATAAAGTGAGCCAGGCATGGTAACACATACCTGTAATCCCAGCACTTGGGAGCCTGAAGCAGGAGGATCACCTCGAGTTTGAGGCCAGCCCTGGGCTACGTAGTAAGTTCAAGTCCAGCCTGGACTACATTGCGAAACTCTGTCTCAAAAAACAAACAAAAAATAAAGTGATTGATATGTATATGCATGTATACATATGCGTATGAAGACATACACACACATATAAATGTGTTTAGATGTACTCCGTGTGTTTGTATATATACATATATATATGGCAAATCAACAAACAGAAAAGAAATCTACAGAATGACACACATCGGCCATAAATAATGCTTGTCTCTGGATAGTAGCATTATGAGTGATTCTTGTTTTCATTTTCATTTTTTCTGGACATCGTACAATAAGTATGTAGTCTTTCAATAAAAGGAGAAAATAGTATTGTCTTACAAAATAGTCAAGGCTAAGAAAGGAGATTATAAGAGAATTGGAACTTTTCATAAGTTTTAATATCAACTTTAATATTTGTAAAACATCTTTCAAAGCATGGAAACAAAGGAGACTCTCATGTGGAAAAGGATTGCTCAGTCTGACCACATAAAAACTTTAAACTTCTGCAGATTACAAAAAAAAAAATCATAAAATTTAATTTTAAAAAACCCTGCAATATATATGAGATAAACCGAATACCCTTTTTTATAAAAGCTCTCGTAAGTTGTCCTGGCAGCCTCCCGTTTATTTCTCTCCCTTCTTCTCGCTGCCCTCTTCCTGTTTCCCTATGATTTGAGAGACTGACTGACAACAACTGTACCAATGAACTGCTCCTTTTCTCCAGTTTCCCAAGACCTTGACCCAGCTGAGCACCAAAAGGTGAATGGAGGGAGAATGAGAGTGGTCATTCCTTTGGCCCCAAGCTGCCCTCAGTGGAAGTGCTGGCTCCTATCAGATTCCCAGCAGGAATCTGTCACTTCTCTCCGTCTGCCCCACAAATCCTGGACCAAGCCGTCCGAACACTTCCGCCCAGACAACCACAGCAACCTGCCTAATTTCCACGTCCACCCCTGCCCTCCTGCTCCTCTGTCCTTCCCACCACAAAAGTTCTCAGTGCACAATCCTGATCATTTCCTTCCCTCTCAGGGCTTGCCTTTGAAATGAGCAGGAAGAGAGGTCTGTCTGTTTCTTTCTCCAGGTCCTGCTAGCTGCTCCTCCCTCTCCACCCCTCAGGCTCAGGGATGGAACTGGTGCTGTGCTGGCCCACTGCATTACTAGCCCAGGGAAACACACTGTCTCTTGTGTTTCCTCAGTCCATGCATTTGGGAATAGTTCTTCTGGTTAACTTTTCTCTAAAGACCTACTACATTGCGTATCTTTTTACTTGCAGGGACCGTGACTGATACAATAATCAAAAAGAAAAAGACAAATAACCAGCAGAAATGTAGGCAAAGTTCATGAACAAAAAATTCAAAACACAAAAAATCCTAATAGCTTATGCACATAAAAATTCAGCATCACCAGTAAATATACATACATGCAAATACACACATACACATATATACAATACACACATACATGTAAATGAATTAAATCAATGTTGTGATACCATTTTTACCCTATCAAATTGAAAAAAATAGTATTACCCAATGCATTAAAGAATAACCAGTGATTTTGTTCATGTTTCTTACTAAAACCATCAGTAAGCTCTCCCTATACTATATCCAAAACATGTTCCAAATCCAATCATTTCCTACTTGCATGTCAAGTAACCTGGACCAAGCCACCCTCAGTCACCCACATACACAGCTGTAGCAGTCTCCCTAACCATTCGAGGTCCATTCCAGCTCTCACAGTGCAACAGGCTGTGGTTAAACTAAATTAAGTTTAGCCTAAAGCTGCCTCTGTACATGTTTAAGTGTGGCCTAAAGTTCTACCTAATGCCATGTGCAAAGCCACTGCAACCTACTTTTGTAATGAGTAGCCAGGTCTCAGCCAATCACAGCAGGTGATCTTCAGTCAATCACAAGCAGCCCACTGTTCAAACCAGGTCAGATAAGGCAAAAGGCAGGCTGTGGACCCATCAGCAATATGTGCACCTCACTTGCACTTTCTGTAGGTCACTTCCCTTTCTCTGACTATAAATACAACCTGTCCATGTGGTGGGATGAAGCATCCTGAGCCAATTTTGGCTCTGACTGCTGCCTGATTTTAGAATAGCAAACAAAAGCCAATTAAAGATCTGCATCTCTGGATTTGTAGTAATTTTCTCTTTTAACACTTTCAAAGCATAAGGCAGATCATTTCATTCCCTGCCTAAAACCCTCCAGTGGCTTCCCATCAAAATGAAAATAAAATCCAAAGTCCTCCCCACGGCCTCTGGAGCACCTGGTGGCCTGGCTCTGACTGCACCTGGGCTCTCCTGACTCTTTGCACATCACATCTGGCCAAGTGCTCTTGCTTCTGGCCTTAATATCTGCTGACTCATCAGCCCAGAACAGTGGTCCTGCAGATACCTAGAACTGTCTTTCTTGTTCCTATCATTTAAATCCCAGCTGAAATGTCCCACTCTCGAAGAAACTTCCCCAGACCTACCACTCTAGCTGAGGTACTATCGTCCCAGTCCAAGAATTCTCTATCCCGTTCACTCTGGTGTGTTTTTCTCATTATCAAAAATATTGAAGATTTTATCTGTTGCCTGTCTCTCTCACTTGAATGAATGAAAGGACTTTGGCTTTCTTGTTTACTACAGTATCTTTATCACTGACACACAGTGAATAAGTATTTGGCCAGTGAATGACTATGCACGTATATTGTTCATTCATTTGTTCACTGAAGAAAGACTTATTGATACTCTTTGTGTACCTGGTAGGGATGAGTGAAGATCTCTGCCTCTAGGAAGCTTATATTCTAGCAGAGACAACAAGCATAATAAAAAGGTAATTCATAAAAAAAAATAGTAGAATATGATAGGTTCTGTGGAGAAAAAACAATGTGGAGCAGCAAGGAGGAGTACTGAGGCTGAATGGCTGGTGAGGGGAGGTGGTAGGAGGCAGAAGGGAAAAGGATTGTTTTTTAAAAAAAAGAGAGAGTTAAAGGAAAAATGAAAATAGAGCTTTTGTAAATGGGAAGGGGAAGAAGAGTTGGAGGGATCAGGAACGGATGGAGGGGAAGGGGACAAAAAATAAGAATTAAGACATGTACATGTACAGGCTCCCCATGATAAGTGTAATCGTTATATACTGCAAACATGTTCTAATAAAGAAACTTCTTTAAAGAAGGTAATAGAGACCTTCCTGACAAGAAGAAATTTGAAAAAAAAAATTGGAAAAGAGTAAATTCCTCCAGCAGATACCTGGGGACAGGCAGTCAAAGCCACAGCTAAAATGATAGCCATAAGACGTGAGTAGAGTGAGGCCCTTGTACCTAAGATTTACTCACTCAGAACATCTGCCTCCTTCTGAGAAATGTTTCTTCCAACCTTGTGTTTCTAGTAGTAGTACTAAAGCTGCCTGCCCCATGGTAATTTGGCTTGAGGATTCATGTCCAAAGAAGATCATTTCCTGAAGTTTTTAAAATTTTGACTTACATTGGAAAAAATGTCTCTCTTCCTTCTGATTGCAAAGCTAAGGGTGGGAGTCAAGCTACTAACACCTCTTCATTCCATTCAATCATTCAGTGCCTGTTTTCCTGAGGACTTACTAATGTGACAGTTTTTGTTCTAGGCACTGGGCATCCTATGATTAACAAGACCTATGGAGCCTCTGTTCTCCTGAAGAAGTCAACAAGGAGGAAAGATAATCATTCTAGATTCCAATAAGTTCTCTGAAGCATACTAGCATGGTACCAGAATAAGAAAGGACTAAGGTTTCTGTCAATAAGACCAAAGAGCCTTGACTAATTTATAGATTACATATGAATACGAAAAATACCAGAGGGAATTACTTTGAAATCATAACAATGATATATCTGGGTTGTAGAATTCATCTTCATCCTCATATATTTTTCTGAATTTTAATTGAATTCTTTGAACATGTTTAACCTACACTATTTTTCAGTGGTGGGGTTTCTTGTTTCCCTTTGTATGTCTCACTGTTCCATCTCTCACCACCGTGGGGGCCACCATCACTGGTGTGCCAGCATCTTCTTACATCTGTGCTGTCCTTCATCCCTGCCCTTGACAGGATGTCATGACCAAATAGGAAAACATTTCAAGAGGAAATGGAACATCTTCCTTGGTACTTCTATTAGGGCTAGAAATGATCCTCCCTCTGGTGGATTTCCAGGCTCAAAAGCACCTCAAGTTCATTTGGAAAAGGATCCAATCTTTGAAATAAAAATCTTCCCTCATTTATAAAATCAGCCTTGTAAGTGAGCGGTTTCCCTGTTCTGGCCTTCTCACTGAGTGTCATAATAAAAAAATAAAATAAAATAAAATGAGCCTTAGAGCAAATTCATGTGCATAGAGGGCATAATTTCACATTTTTATTAGTGGGTTTCTCTGTCCCCAATTTACATGTGAGGGCGCGAAGGCCTGGGAAGTTTATGTGATACACCAAGGTTCACCCTTTTGGCCCCAACTTTCTGGAGCAAGTGAGACTAGGAGCAAAGAATTAACCTGAGACCATAGAGGCACAGCTAATTCTGGAGCTATGCCTAGTTTTCAGCCAGAGTGGGCAGAAAATGCCACTTTGCTATCAGAATAGTCAAGTGTAGTTAGAACGAGCTCATGGAACAAAGCAGTTTAATTAAAGAAAAAAATTAGTTGAGTTTCAGTGCTATTCTCCTCAATCCAAGATGGAAATTAATTTATAATAACCTTATCTTTTATTCATGTCATGCTGCATATTTCAGAGTATGTTGGCATCCTTATATTTTTCAGCTGAATATGAAATAATTGTGTGTTTCTAATGGGCTGCAAGTCAGTTGAAGTGCTGAAAGAACATAGCTGAGTCTCAGCTAACCATTCAGGGAAGTCTGAAGCACTGGGGAGTAGCTTTGGTTTCCTTTTGATGAGTCATGATATTTAAAATTCACAGGGCTGCTGCAGGTTTCAAAGCAGCCTTTCAGATTGATCACTCCACAACCTAACTCCATTAGTGGCCGAGGCCAAAGAAAGCTCATTCATTTTCCTCTAACAACCTCCTTCTCTTTTCTCAGACCAACCTGACAGAGCTGAAGTCATTCGGTTCCCCACCTCTGGCCGTCAGCAATGTCAGTGCTGCTGTGATGGTGCTCATGGCTCCAGGGGGCAAGGTGCCCAAGGACCGGAGCTGGAAGGCTGCCAAGGTCACTATGTCCAAAGTTGACAGCTTCCTGGACTCACTGATCAACTTCAACAAGGAGAATATTCATGAGAACTGCCTCAGAGCCATCAGGCCCTACCTCCAAGATCCTGAGTTCAACCCTGAGTTCGTGGCCAGCAAGTCCTATGCAGCTGCGGGCCTCTGCTCTTGGGTGATAAACATTGTGAGATTCTATGAGGTTTTCTGTGATGTGGAACCCAAGCGCCAAGCATTAAGTAAAGCTACCTCAGACCTCACAGCTGCCCAAGAGAAGTTAGCGGCCATCAAAGCCAAGATTGCTGTGAGTGAGCCCACAGACCCCTTGACCCTAACGCTTACAACACAGCCACTAGTACACACAGCACTCTCTGGTCATTATCCAGCACTAATGTTACACTATCTAAACAGTAGTGGGAAAGCCAGATTTATATGCAAAATCTCTGTTTGCAATATGGGCAATTTTTAATGTTTCTTTCTCTAACACTCTACAGATCAAGCAAGACAAATCCCCTGACCCAGTGGTATACAGTTCTGGTCTGAACAGTTTTTTTCTTCACCTCTGAGGAAAGAGAAAATGGCAGGATGATGCATATAGTTGAAGAAATGTTTTGTCCATGGGGCCAGCTGCTTTCTTATTAACCACAAATAAATTGAACAGTTTTGCACATTTCATAGTTAAAACAAATGGTTAAGATTTTTAGACACCCCCCACTTTGAAATGTAATTTTTAGCTGTCTTACTTCACATTTTGTACTTATTATCTTCAGTTTGGGCAGACTGCCTACCTATCTAAAAAGGACCATGATAAAGGGAGCCACAGGAATTATCACCATGACTGTGGTCACAACTGTTACTACCCTGCCTCTTTCCCCACCTTGTCTTATGCACTATCACATGTACACCCAGCCATGTGCACATACCCATCACTACCGTTATCAGTTCAGTCCAAACAACTAGGGATCTTTAATTTTGATACATGCATTCCAGGAAAATAAGGTTCTTGGTACAAATTCATCATGACAATGGAGCACAGTTTCCCCAAATTGTGAAAAAAATAGGGCTACAGACATGTAGCATGCTTTGTGTAGCATATGTTTATTGACCATTAGGCTAAAATCTCTGGCTAAAATCTCTAGCACAGAGGTCCTTACAACCAATCACTCTGTTTTTTTAAAAATGCTTTGCTGAAGCCACTAATCTCCTAGCAGTATGCTTGCTTGCTTTCTGAGCCCAGATGTTCAGGGACCCTTTACTAAAACATGTGATAATTTCCACCACTGGCCCCCTTCACAGAACACCAAGTGTAAAACACCATGACATCCCTATTCCAGCATTTGGGGCTAAAGGCCTCCTGATAATTTTCATGTTTTTTGGTCTCTCCCAGAAAAATGTAGCAAGAACTGAATTTTCAAATACTCTTCACTCAAACTATTTTAACTAAGAAACATTTGGCGCGAGGAGAATGTTTTCAAAATGTTTATATCTTTTTAGTAGCCAGTATTCACCTGATGGGCCCACTCAACCTGTGAAAGCAATAAAAATATCATAAAAATACTTGGCTACCTTAGGAAAGCACTTCTTTTCTGCCAGAATATTTTCTGGAAAAATAAAAAATAAAATTCTTGCTTTTAAAAAGCTCTTCTTCATTCTTTGCTTATATGCATGCCTGTCAACATCCCCAAAATGTGGACAATCCTTGCTAATACTAGATGGACCGAGACCCATCCCTAACACAGAGACCCTGCAGCACAAGAAAATTCTTCCCCACATGTTGCTGAGGCCAGCACAGCCTTCTCCCCTCACACACATGGTCACACATGCTTTATTTTTAGGATTTTGGGGACAATTTCAAGAAATGAATTCTATGTTCAGGATAGAAAAATTGAGGGATCATATATCCAAACAGATTGTACAATATAATTTTAACATGATTATATAAAATGGAAATACATTAAAATGCTAAGAGTGCTGATAATCTCCGGGTGACGCATTGGATTTGGGGTGGTTTTTATTTGTTTGATCATCTATAGTTTCTTTTTTCTGTGATGAGCATATATAAATGTTCTAATTTATAAAAGTAAAAATAATCAGACTAAGACATATTCATTGGCCCTACAACCATGTGCAGGGTAGACTATCAAGTTGTATCAAAGGGCTTCTATTGGGGACAGTCCCCTTTTAATTATTTTCTCTCCCTCAACCAACTGTGGAGGCTACATGAGAGCCTGTTATGGATAGGCTTAACTGTTTTATTTAACCCATCTAGTAAAGTATTTGCAGGTAACTTACTTCTAAGTATTTAAAATACCAGGAGCATTTATGCAAAAGTCTGATTTCTGCCTTGAGGGCCTGAGTTCGATCCCCGGCACCACCAAAAAAAAAAAAAAAAAAAAAAAAAAGTCTGATTTCTGACCAGTCTACAACTATTTGGAAGATTCCCAAGCCTTATTCACTGACCCTGGAGTTCACTGATGGCTTCAATCCCCAACCAGACAGTTTTGCTAAAACTATTTGGAAGATTCTCAAGCCTCATTCATTGAACCTGGTGTTCACTTAATGCTTTGCTCCCCAACAGTTTTGCTTCATTTTGCCACAAACCTCACTAACTTCTATTTTTACCAGCACTAGACTTATCTGGCTGATTTACATTATCTTCTTCTGCCCATTTGAATTTTTGACTTCTGTCCATGTGCTGGGCTGATATCTCTATTTTTTGATCTATGTTACTCTGACAGCTGACAGTCTGCTGGCCAGATGAGGCTGTCTTCACAGTAGAGTTGTGACATCTAGTTTTAGCTGCCCTCACCTTCATCTCTTATTCTACTATAGAGGCAGTTTCCTGTGAGCCCTCAGCTTTCAAAATAAAGCTATTTATTATCCTTGCTTTCAGCTTTCTTCTCTTCCTTCCACCTCCCAACTTCTGTTATCATGACTTATTACTCTGGCTTTGCAATTGCCAAGACTGAAAACATCTACATTGTGTTCTGTAACCAAAATTAAGTGTCTTATGCTTTGTCCATAGACTGATTCACAAAACTGAAAAATCAATAAATTCCATTTATAGTAGTACCTCTGTTTGCGAACTTAATTCTTTTCACAATTCTGGTTGCAAACTGAGTTGGACAAGAACCAAATCAAATTCAGTGGTTCGGTTCAATGTTGAGCTTAACAGGAAATTTGATTTAGCGCTCCTCCAATTTGGTGTACAACCAGAATCATGGAGGAATTAGATTCATGAACCAAAGTACCACTGTATCTATATTGTAAACTGATGTAAGAGGTATCCCATAATTACATTTCCCTTTTTTTTTTTAACAACTTTTCCCCCCATGGAGTTTCCATCTGCTTTTTTTTCTTTATATTAGTTCATTTTGCATAGCTTTCTTTATTTTTAAGCTCCCTGTGCAATCTAGTATTCTATCAAGTCTTTTCCTCTGCAGCCGTTTCTCCTTTGTCCCCAGTTCAGAGCTCCAATTAGTTTTGGAGAAAAAAACAAGTGTTACTGGTTTTTTGGGGTTTTTTTGGGGGGGGTTGTTTTGTTTTTTGGTTTTGGGGTTTTTTTTGAGTCAGTTTCAATGACTTTTGGACCCCCCCCATCTCCTCTTTTCTTGGTTTCTTACTTTATTTCATTATGACTCATCCTTAAGTAGCTTTCGCAGAAAAGTTAAGTGAGAAATAAATTTTCTGAATAGTTATAGTCTGGAAATGTCTTCACACTATTCTTCAACTGATCCAAGAACATTTGCTAAGTATTGACTTCTAGGTTGCTAATTTTTCTCCTTGAAACATCTGTGCTTTATGCTCTTATCTGATCAGAAGTCTACTGAATTGTCATCATCTTGTTCCTTTGTAGATGCACAGTTTTTTTTCTCCTTTTCTGGCAGTCTTTTAACACTTCCTTTACTCTTGGTATCTGAAGCTTTACATTTATGTGTTTAGCTGTCACTCTTTTTTTCTTTATCATGCTCACCACATACAGATGCATTTTCTGCAACTCTGGAAAACTGCTTTCTCTTATTTCTTTGGCAATCTCCTTTCTGTTTTCCTCTTAATCTGATCTTCTGGGATGCTTACTGGTTGGACACTGGATCTCTCAACTTGATCCTCTCTTTTCTCTCATTATTTTGTCACTGCATGTTTTCTAATGCTTTCTAGGGGATTTCCTCAAATTCATCTTTAAAATTTCACTTTGAAATTATTATTTTTACTTTAACAGTACAATAATAGTAATTTTCATAAGAGTTGTTTTGTTCTATTTTTGAATAGCATCCTGATATTTTTTATGGATGAAACGTCTTGCATCTCTCTGCAAAACTAGTGATGAAAGGTTTTAGTGTTGTTGTTTTCATTACTGAAATTATCTCTTTTTCTCAGGTCATTGTTTTCTTATTTACCTTAATCTAGGTTTTCATTAACATCTTCTTTCCCTTTTATGTTTATAAGAATAGTGATCAAAAGCTGAAGATAACTGTGCAGGTAAGGGCAGAACTGATTGGTTGAATTTGTTTCCAAGATCAGATGAGTTGTACTAGATACAGCCTAAATGTTTGAATATGGTATCTTTTTTCTGCCACTATTGCTGTCCTTGCCTGGTGTCATGGGTGCCTTGTAGCACTATGTACTAGACATATGGATGGAGATATGAAGTAGGAAATCAGTTAGCTTCCAAATAGCTCTTCTATTTTCACCTTCCCCTCATTTTCAAAATCTCCAGTTTACGTGGGGCTCCACCAGCCAATCATCTTCTTCTCTGGTGAAATGTGGAAGCTTCAGCTTCCTCTGCCCTGCTCTGGATGACTCCACTCCTTCATCAGTGTGGACTTCTGTAGTCTGTAGGAACGCCTCACTTTCAAAAAGCCCTTAGCAATTAGTTTAGTGTGCAGGACTTACGACTTTGATAACTGCATCATGATTATTTTAGAGAATTGTCAGAAAGAGGAGGAAAATGAGTGTAGCCAGTTTGCCATCATTAACAGGATGGCTAATTGCCTGCTTTTTAAACTGCTTGACTATATAAACTTGACCTTATGGCTATTTCTCTTGTGTCTTAGTAATGGCCAACAAAGCAGCCTGAACGCTAGTTACTGCACAGGCATAGGACAAACTTAGAGGTATCTGCTGTGTGTGCGTGTGTCGTTGTATATTTGTATTCTGAGGGAAACAAATGCTACATGCTCTGGTTCTACTCTTTAATGAATTTAGAGAAATGGAAACTATGTCTTTATTTTAAAATGTTCCAATACTTAGTGACGGTGGGAAAAATACATAAGGTTAGAGAAAAGTTGTCTTGTGCTTCTAGGACATTCCAGCCAGGGTGGGGGACTTGGGTTCCACACAGCTCAGCCCCCCACCAGCTGCAGCAGGTGCAGTCCCTGGTTCTCCCAGGTCCACCCTGGGATCCTTCTGACCATGTCGTTGCTCCCCCCAGCTTTGATACACTTTCGCTTCTGGTAGCAGCACTTACACCATCTCAACAGACCTCTAGAACTCTTTTGTCCCCAACACAAGGAGAGGTAGGATCTCTGCACCCCTCCTCTCCTCCGTGTCCCTCCTTCCTCATATCCTTTAGCCAGGGATTGAGACGTTGGAATGTGGAAGCTCTGCTCTCACCTTGGATTGCAACTCTCTGGACTTCCAATATCCACTTCCCAGGCAGAATAAAGCTGAAGTCTTCCCTGGGAGTCCATCTGACATCACTCCTTATTTGACTTACTTTCCTTCCCTGCCCTGCTGTCCCCAATCTCCTAGGCCCTTGCCAAGCTCTTCTTTAACAATTATTTGCATAGGAGCCCCCACATCATAAGCACTGAGGGTGACTTGGCTGAGGTTACTGACAGACCTATGTTCCTTCCTAAACAGCACCTTAATGAAAACCTGGCAAAGCTCACAGCCAAATTTGAGAAAGCAACAGCAGACAAACTCAAATGTCAGCAAGAAGCTGAAGTGACCGCAGGCACCATCTCCCTCGCAAACCGCCTGGTGAGTGCACACATCAGCAGCCCGAGCTCCAATTATATTACAACGCTTGTCGAGTGCCGTGGAGGTGTGAAATAGATGAGCACAGCTCAATACTGCTTTTTTTTTTTTTCAATACTGCTTTGACTTGGGGGAAATATTAAAATGTGCAGGGATAGAGTGACTGATATTTGAGAAAAGTATGGGTGCGCACCCTGGTCTGGTCCAAAGTTTTCCTACAGAGATGATTGAGAAGGAAACACTGAATCTCTCTGCCTGTGAAGGATGTAACCACACTTAGGTGGATGTGTACTGATCAGAGGAAGTGTTAAAAATCAAAGGTAGAATTTTATTGGCAACACTAAAGATCTTATTGATGTTGCATTTTAATAATGACTGTGACTATGGTTAGCAACTAAGAAACAAAAAAGAATGACATTGAGCATTGTTGAACACGACCTTATCCATGCATATGTGCTTATGTTATGGATGCCTGTTGCCTCAAACAAATTATTACAAACTCAGTGATTTGACACAGTAAGCATCCCACCATATTTCACAGGTTTGTGAGTCAGGAATTCAGGCAGAGTTCAGCTGGCCTAGGCTTCTGCTCCATGACTGAGGCCACTCAGTTTTGTTCTGCCAGTGGGTGGGATGAGTCGTAGAGGTCAGACGATTTCCTTCACATGGTGGGACCTTGGCAGAAGTGGCCAGCAGGGTGGGCTCAGCAGGACCTCTCTCCCTCCCCACATAGTCTCAGGGCCTCTCTATGCAGTCTCATTGGCAAGGTAGTCAGACATCTGCCATAGTGACCTAGGCTCCATGAGCAATTACTCCAAGGAACAGAAAGTGAAAAGTCCCAATCTCTCAAAGCCTGGGACCTAAAACCATCACAATGTCACTACCACTGTATTTTGTCTTGTCACAGTAGTCGCAAATTCAAAGGGAGAGAGACAGATGTCAGCTCTTGAGGCACTTCAAGAATTTAGGGCTTTTTAAAGTACCCCATGCTTGTAATTATCATCACCTCTATCACCTAAGATCCTGGGGGGTTGGGTGCATAGATCAATAGTATAGCACTTGCCTAGCATATGCAAATATGAGTTCAAGCCCCAGAAGAAAGAGAGAGCAAGAGACAGAGAGACAAAGACAGAATCTTCCAAAGCAGTGTCCACTGAATGTGATCTCTCTTTAGTTGAGAGTCTTTGTAGCATCAGCTTCACTAATGAAGGGATATATAGTTGATTCCTTCTAATATTTATCTCAGTTACCTTTATTTACATAAAAATCCATTTTTTTTTAATTTCTGGAGGAATGAGTCATAGCCTTCATTGGACAGAGCCATGCTCTAGTGAAGTTAGCCCACAAATGCATGGTGGTGCACTTATTTGTGGGACCAGCTACTGCTTAGTTTCAAGACGTTCCATTTAGCTAAATCAACAGTTTGGTTGAAAGACAGCACCTCTACAAACGGGCAAGAAGTCCTCCAGTCCTCCTAGCTGACTTGCCTTTTGTTCAGCTCCTTGCTTGGTTTCCAAAACTCAGCACAGCCTTCTCCACCTGGTAGGACCATGTTCTGAGTTCTGAGTGTATTCTGCTTCTTAGGAGGTAGGCTGGTGCTCTGCTCTTATGGATCAGATACAGGCTCCACAGCCACCTCTGTCACTACCAAAAGAAATTCTGGGGAGATCCTTGGACTTTTCTGGCCTAATCTAAAACTAGGCATGGGAGGGACCGAGTTGACAAATCCTGCAGGTCTCTCCCAGCTCTGACATTACGTGATGCCATCATTCAAGGAAAAAATACATGGTAAGTCCCATGCAGAAGCTAAGCCCCATCACACACCCCCGTGGTCCCCCATGACAGGCTGGCTCTGCTCCCCAGCAGAGGGATGTTATCCCAGTGTGGGCCAGCCAGTCAGGGTATACTGTTCATAGTCTTCATACACACCCTTCTTAATTACCTATTTTAATTACCACGTCTATCTCCCTGCCCACTGTGAATTGTTTCTTGGACTCATTTATTTCCATTTCCCCTTTCTGCATCTGGAGAGGAGAAAGGAGAGGCGCACAATTTTCTTACATGTCTCACAGACCAGGTATTTTGCTAAGAGATTAACACACACAATTATATTTAATCTTCCCAACATCCCTTTGAGGTGGGTGGCATTCATCTTCATATAGAGAAAGGACAAAGCCTGGAAGCCTGCATTCAAAATCTGTCATCTTTCCCCACCCACATAATGCACAGAGCAGAACAGGAACTTGTTCGCTTGCTGCAGTCCAGCCGAGGAAAATCCCCATTGATTAAAAAGGCCACACAAATGATGTCGTGAGGCCTGCGGCTAGTGAGCACAACATGCATCCTGAGACTGAATCCCAAGCTATGTAGCCAAGATGTGACACATGCTCTCCCCTTTGAAATGGTAGGTTGGAGGACTTGCTTCTGAAAATGTGAGGTGGGCAGATGCTGTGCAGAACTTCAAACAACAGGAAAAGACATTATGTGGAGACATTTTACTTATTACTGCTTTCATCTCATACCTCGGCTTCTTTACAAAGAAATACCGGCAGATCCTCATGGATGGAACCTGGAGACCCTACCTGAGCCAGCTGCAGGTACGTACTACCTGAATTTCTCCTGACCACATCAGCCTGTGGCTACCAGTAACATCACACAGCCGTGATAAATCTCCTAGCGCCCTCTTACACACACACACTTCTGTCACTGAGCACCAGCTGTGGGACATGCACACTCAAGCCCTCCATGCTGCCCTGAATTGCAGCCTTCCACCCTGGGGCCACCAGAGGTCAGAAACTCAACCCTTAATGAGGTCCTGCATGGCAACCCCAGTGCTCTAGCCAGGTGCTGTCTCCTCGCTTCCTCAAAGCTGAAAACCTGGGTGGCACCACAAAAAGCTTGTGTTTCTCTCCAATCTCTCTGCGCTACAGCCAAACAACACAGGAGCCATCAGGAAGTTCCCTTTCCCTATTTCTCACTGTACCTTGTCACCAGGCCCCAAAGCTACATAGTTTGTACCCATGATCAGAAAACAGCACCTATGACTCACAGACACCCTTATGGAAACAGCTTTATCTTCCACAACTTTGATGCTGTTTTCTTGGACTGCACAGCTTGACCTCATCATGTAAATAGGGAGATTTTACTCCCCACTCTGCTGTCTATACCTCACCCTGCAACACAATGAATCGGGGAAATGTTAACTTCTGATTAAAGGGAATTCCATGCCGCCCCAGACCCTGTAGTCAGAATAATTCCTAACATTTGCTTGTCACATTCACATTATTCGTGAACATCAGTCCACAAATACTCACTGATCTTCAGCACATCCTACATTCCACCATAAAGGAGGTCCAACAGACATCCGAGAGTAGGATGCCTTTGGCCTGCTTGAGGTCTGGTGGAGGAGACTGGGTTCCTAAAATTCAGCCACCAGTAAAGCCAGCACAAGAAGTTTACAATGAATAGCAAGAAATATATTCTGAAATCAGCCAGTAGTTGCATCCTTGGAATGCAAAACACACATTGCATAGTGACGGTTGGTTTCTCAGATGAGCTCATTAATTCTTATTCATGTGTTGATTTGCTAAACAATGCTTTAAAAATTTACAGTACTAGGAACAGCACGGGTACGAGTTAAGCAGTTATTCCGTTTATCTTAAACATTTGTGGGAGAAGGAAATTGTATCATTAACGAGTGAATCAAGATAAGCTGATTGGCAGCAGCACAGTGAGGATTTCTCAGGCTTTGTTTGGGGTTCTTGAGCATTTTTATGCCATAGCCTCCTTTGGCAGTGTCTTCAACTACTTTTAGCTGCTATAACAGAACACCTGAGACTGGTCATTTGTAAAGAACAGACTTTATTTGTCTCATGGTTGTGGAGTCTATAAAGCCTACGAGCATGGCTATGGCTTCTGGTAGGAGTCTTCATGCTCCATCATTGCATGTCAGAAGGCAAAAAGGCAATAAGGGCAACAGCCGGACAGCAAAACAGGACCAAATGCTCTCTGACAATAAACCCACACTTAATATGACTATCCCACTCCCATGAGAGAATGACAGTAATCCAGACACCCTTATGACCTAATCGTCTCGTATCAGACGCTACCTCCCAACACTGTCACATTGGAGATAAAGTTTTCAATCTATGAATTTCAAACATGAATTCTTTGGAACACATTCAAACCATCACAGGCTGTCTGGGAACCTCTCAATTCCTTCTCAGAATAATATTTTTGTGTAGAAGATTACAAAAAATATTAAAGCATGTGTCTGAGTCCAGAAAAAGAACCTCCAAGAGGTTAATTTGCTTACAGTAAATTACAGGTTGTTACAGTATAGTACAGGTTGTCTGCACCCTGAGTAGACACAAATAAGGGACAGGAGACGGTTTGGAGAGGTTTCCCTGAGGTAAGTGGGCGAAACAAACTACAGAGAGAGAGACAGACATACGGATTGAAAGGTCTTATGTCTGAACCTCGAAAACATTATGCTAAGTGAAAACAGGCTGACACAAAAGGTCACATCTTATATGATTCCATTTGTATTCAATATCGAGACTAGGAAAATCCATAGGGACAGAAAACATATTAGTAGTTGCAAGGAGCTTAGAGTAGTGGGAGGCAGGGAGTGACTGTTTAATGAGTGTGAGGGTTTCCTTCTGGGATGATGAAAATGTTTTGGAAGTAGATTGAGAAGATGGTTGCATAACACTGTGAATGCACTAAATGCCACCGGATCGCACACCTTAAAATGTAAATTTCATATTGTGTGAATTTTACCTCTTATTTTTTCTAAAAAAAAAAATTGTATGAGTCATTGGTGGAAAAGATTGTGTACACAAGAATTAAGTGAGCTGAGAGAGGCCAAGAGGAAAGAAAGAAAGAAGAAAAGAAAGAAAGGTCTAGGAGTCCTGAGGGACACAGAGGGGCGACAGGGCAGAGTTCTCAGGGCTGAGGGATGGTCAGGGGCTTCCCAGAAGGTGGGTTTGCAGGGAGGTTTCCTGTACAGACAGCTCCGGGAGTGAAATGTTTGGGATAAGGGGCAGTCAGCCTCTCCACGCAGGCTGGTGAAACAGACAGAGGAGAGAGTGCTGCATGGGTCCTGGTGCTGGCTCACTGAGCTCACTGAAGAAACAGCAATGTAGTTGGAAAATAAATGCTAACATTGTTAAAGGCAGGTAGGAGGTTACTTATTGAAATTGAAATAATCTATAGTAGAAAGTTGATGTAAATGAACATACCAAAGAGCAGAGAGTTGGACTGGACACACAGGCTGAGGTTCTGTTGTTGTTCATCCATCAAGAAAAGAAAGACTAGCAGGACTTTAACAAAACCTGATTCTAGAAATAATCACACAGCCAGGCAAGCATGGAGGGGGATGCCGATCTCGTTTTTAAAGGAGTTACCTCATGTAGTGAGATGCTGTGCGTTCATCCCCCTCCCACACACACTGAGAAAGCCTTCTTCACCAGGTTTCCATCCCAGTGAGCCCAACTCTGGATCCCCTGAGGATGCTGACAGATGATGCTGACGCAGCTGCCTGGCAGAATGAGGGCCTCCCTGCAGACCGCATGTCTGTGGAGAATGCCACCATCCTCACCAACTGTGAGCGCTGGCCACTCATGGTGGACCCTCAACTGCAAGGCATCAAGTGGATCAAGAACAGATACGGAGAAGCCCTCCAGGTGACCCAGATTGGCCAGAAAGGGTAAGCGACTGAGCACCGAACTTACCACTGGCACCATTTGTACAGGAAAAAAAAAAAAAACTGTGAGGAGCAGACATTAAGCCCTGGTGTCTTATTTCTCCTCTCCTGGTCACTCCAGGAGGGCTCTCTGATTTCTAGTGGTTCCCTTCCCTTTTTAGAAAATATCTCAATGAAAAATGCCTTGTACTAAGTCTTTCCTTTTCTTTCTCATTAGAAATTCTGCACTATCCATGTGGTGACTATGGTTCACAAAACTTTATTATGTATTTCGTAAAGAACAGGAAGAGAAGCTAAGTGCTTTGGGTCGAATCTGTAATCGAGCCCTTGGGCAGGTGGATCTCAAGTTCAAGGCCAGCCTGGGATATATAGCAAGACTCTGTCTCAGGAAAGAGAAGAAAAAGGAGGAGGAGGGGAAGAAGAGGTGGACTGGAAGCCAGAGTAGTTTGAAGGTTCCCAAGACAAAGTAATGATAAGTGATTAAGGAGGTGGAAATCCTAATTACCCTAATCATTACATACGTTACACGTGTGTCTTTATTGCTGCACTCCATAAATATGTTCATTTATAATATATCAGTTTTAAAATGTGCTGCATTTTTTCAATCTATTAAGAGTCCTTTCTCACCATCCTGGTCTTCATCCTCCCCTCTCTCTTACACACTTCCTGCCTCCCCATCCCTGACCCTTGTTAGGCAGTCCTGTTTTAATCTTCTCATCTGACCGACCAAAAGCTGCCTTCCATGCCCTCCTCTAGCCATGTTCCTATTTCTACACTGGAGCCACAGACAACAAACTTAAACTCTCTTTCTGCTGAGGCTCACCCAGACATTTCCATCAGTTGGCATCAATGGCAACTATGTTAGGAAACCATCAGAGTCTTTGGTACATGCCACATGGCTTTGTCCACACGTGGTGGGGCACGGATGGCAGAGAGAACAGCTGGCCAGGGTCCACCATGCTTCACCAACCTGGGCCTCAGCACCTCTCACTGGCAAGGAAAAAAGACAAATACTATAAGGTTCCTCTCAAACGAGGCACCCAGGCTGGTCACATTCGTAGTGGAGACAGAAAGCAGAATGCCGCAGGTTAGGGGTTGGGAGAAGGGGAGATTAAGAAGTGAGTGCTTTTTTTTTTGTTTTGTTTTTGTTTTGGTTTGGTTTGGTTTGGTTTTTTTGAGACAGGGTCCCACTATGTAGTTTAGGCTGGCCTTGAACTCACTGTGGAGCCCAGGCTGGCCTCAAAATCATGGTGATCCCCCTGCCTCAGCCTCCCGAGTCCTGGGATTATAGGCATGTGCTACCATGCCCAGCGAGGAGTCAGTATTTAATGCATACAGTTTCAATTTTGCATTGAAAAAGAGAAGAATTCTGTGACTGAGTGGTGATAATTGTTGGGCAACAATCTGAATATACTTTATGCCACTGAAATTTTCCCTTAAAAATGGTTAAGATGGTAAATTTTATGTGTATTTACCACAATTAAAAAGACAGCCATATATTACTTAATGACATGGATACAACCTCACAGATACATTGTTGGGCAATTTTAAATTGTGTGGCCATAACAGAGTTTTATTTATGCAAACTAAGACAGATATGCCATCACTAGGCAATATAATCTTATGGAACCACTGTTGTATATGCCGTCAACAATGACAGAAATGTTGGTATGTGGCACATACTTTGTAAAAAATTTTTACCCATTTGTTTATTTATACTTTAGGTTTACTGTGTGATAGAAAACACATGATATTTAACTTTCTGAGTCTGGCTTTTTTTTTCTGAGTCTTGCTTATTTTGCTTAGAATGATGGTCTGAAGTCCATCCATTTTCTTTAAAATGACATGATTTAATTTTTCTTTATGGCTGAATAATATTCCATTGTGTAAATATACCACATTTTCTTTATCTATTCTTCTGTTCACAGGCATTTAGGCTGTTTTTAGAGCTTAACTACTGTGAATTGAGCCACTGAAAATACGCATCTGTCATCATAGTATGATGTCTTTAATTCTTTGGGGAATATATCCAGGAAAGATATAGCTAAGTCAAATAATATTTCTATTTTTAGTGTTTTAAGGAATACCCATACTGATTTCCACAGTGGTTGTACTAGTTTATCATCCCACCAACATTGTAGGAGGGTTCTTTTAGGGGCTGGGGAGGGTGCCAGGGATCCAACTCAGGGTGGTTTGTTTGGTAGACAAGTGCCCTACCATTTGAGCTAGGTCACCAACCCCTAGGAGTTTTCTTTTTTTTCCCCACATCCTCACTAGCATTCATGGTTTATCGTGTTCTTGATGCTAGTCATTCTGACTGGGGTAAGATGGAATCACAAAGCAGTTTCAATTTGCGTGTCCTAAATGGCTAAAGATGCCTTGCATTTTTCATATACTTATTGGCCATTTGTACTTCTCTTTTTGAAAAATGTCTATTTAAAATCATTTTTTAGGAAAAGTAATGGAGGCAGTATTTGAACATAGGTCATCTTCCTTTAGAAACTCAGGAATTATCTACTCTAGCACAAAGCTACCAATGTGAGGTTCACCCCCGACCCATACATCTGTCCCTAACATGCTATGCCATGGTCCAACTCACCCACAGTTGTTTAAGTGAAACATGTAGTGTTAAAAATAGCTAAACAGAGAAAATATTGAGTACTAGAATTGGATCCCTCTTACAGAGGAAACTTTATTGGGAAATGAACACCAAGGTATGATGGGATATATTTTTATCTACATCTTCAGGCACAGAACAATCTAATCCTGGCCTTCCTCCTAAAGTTTGACTAAACTATTCCTTAATAGTTGGCTAAATGCATTTTAGACAGAAGTCTGTGGTTTTTTTGCTTATTGCTATATCCCCAGTACCTAAAATACTGCTGACATATCACATCATAGACCTTCAATAAATAACTGTCCAATCAATTCTCTGCTTAAATCCATTGACTATATTCTATTGGGTGATTTTCTAGATTTGTCACACATTGTTTGAATACAAATTTTATTCTATATATGAAAATATGTACATATAAGATACTTTTGTTCAAGTGTCTCATTTGCCTTTTAATTTTATGTGTGGAGTTTTTGGGGGTTGTTTGTTTCTTTGTTCATTTATTTTTGGTGCTGGGAATCTAACTCAAGGCTTTGCACTTGCTAGGCAAGCACTCTACCACTTGAGCTAAATCCCCAACCCTATGTGTGGAATTTGACATACTATATTTTATTTAGTCAAACTTGTCATCTATGCCTTCCATAGATCATGCCTAGAAAAGTCTTTTTCACTCAAAATTATTTAAATATTAATCTATGTTTTTTAGTTTTCTATAGGTTTTCTTTTTACATTTAAATCCAATCCTTTTAAACATATTTTAAGGTCCTGAATGGGGTACAACTAATTTTCCAGTTGGTTAGCTATTGTTCCAATCTTACTTGTGGAATTTTCCATCATTTTCTCGATTAATTAGAAATGCCATTTTACTATATTAAATTATTTTATTAAGCAGAACTTTTATTCCTTTCTATGCATCTGATATTATGCTAGGTTTTGATTATGTGTTTCTATATTTTATAACATTTATTGTGGTATTTCTCACTACAAAAGTATGTGTCATTATTGTTAGAAAGGTAGGCAAAAGTTACAAAAAAATAAAGAAACAAATACTTCCATAATTCATCATTTAAAAACACTGCTAACTTGATGGTATATATTTTAAGACTTCTTTTATAGACCTACATTGTTGAAGTTACAAAAAATATTTTAATTTTAGGTAATATGAGTCCTTCCTTCATGAGGGACCTTGAGGGACCAATTAGTCCCTCTTCATCATCTTTTTATCTTTTTTACTATGTGCATTACAAGTCTCCTAGGTTAAATTTAAGACTTTTAGTCAAGATCTTTATTGTTATTTTTGTTTGAATTAGAGTTGCATTAAACTTAAAAACTGATTTTGAGGAAATTAATCTATAAACATACTTGTTGAACTCTACATAACACTGAAAAATTAAAAGTAACCTCGATCTTTATTAATTGGTTGACAAATATATTATGGTATATAAATATGATCTAATATACAGTCGTTAAAAATCACTTTGGAAGAATATCTAAGGGCTTGGGGAAATGTTTATATTTTATGTACAAAAACTAGTTTACAAAACAAAGGTATAAAACAAAGGTATCACATGAATTCAGTTGTCTAAAAACTAACCCTGAAAATAAAGTACAGTCATCCTTCCATATCTGTAGATTCTATGTCCATAGATTCAAACAAACATACATCAGAAATATTTGGGGGAAAAAATTGTGTCTGTGTTGAATCCCTTGTCTTATTCCCTAAACAATAGTATAACAACTATTTACACAGTATTTACGATGTCTTAGATATCATAGGTAAAATTAGTGAGAAGATGTATGTAAGTTATACGCAAATATTACACTATTTTATATAAGGAACTTGAGCGTCTGTGAAGTTTGGTGTCTACAGGGCTCTGGAATCAATTGTCCCTGGTTACCAAAGGACCACTGAATATTCAAAGGTACACAGTAAGCACCAAATTGTTAACAGCAGATCAAAGAATTATGGTTAATTTTCATATTTGTTTTTGTCTTTTGTAATTTCTCCATTTCTAAAAATGTCAAAAATCACATAAATGCCATTTTAAAGAAATGGGGCCGCTGAAAACATTTCTGATGGCTGTGCCTCTAAATTTACTGCTATGTCTTAGAAACCACCGCTGCCTGGTTAAATTGCCTCTGAATCAGTACCTTGCCACAGGCTGACACTGCCCAATTTGCTCCCCCAGCTACCTTCAAACCATAGAGCGTGCCCTGGAAGCTGGAGATATGGTGCTGATCGAAAACCTGGAAGAATCCATTGATCCTGTTCTGGGACCTCTGCTTGGAAGAGAAGTTATTAAAAAAGGACGGTAAGACTCAGACACATGGCTGCCCTCTGTGAGAAGTAGGTTGGCAGCCCTGGTGAACAGTGGAGAGGTTTATTCTTTCTAGAATCCCCCCTCTTCGGCTCAGGCCAAGGAGCTCCCTGCAGCTGGCACACTGTCCTCCTTTCCAGCAGAGGCTATTTAGTTGTCCTTGGTCCCTAGAGAAGACTTCCTAGAATAGACTTCACTTCCATCAGTCAATGACTTGTTGACTTCCTTCTAAATGGCCACTGCGCACAATTGGGAAGAAATTTTAGAAGGAAAGTGATCAAAAAGCAGACTTCTAAAGCATGACCATTTAATCCAAGCCAGATGTCTGACTTCTGCAAACTGGTATCCTTGTCAATTTAATGAGCCTCTGCAACTCTGGGTTCTGGTATGCGATCAGGGCCTAACAAGTATAAGGCAGAAGGAAGAGATGATGTAGAGAGGAAATGAGAGAAAATAGAAGGGCCATCTGCACATAGGATATGGAGTGATAACTATTATGAGGACATGCTTGACTCAGGAACTTAGTCTATTTTCTTTGGCTATAACAAAATAATTGAGGATTGGTAATTTATAAAGAAAAAAGGTTTATTTAGCTCACAATTTTGGAGACTGAAAGTCCAAGATCAGATGCCCCATCTGTTAGGCCTCTACAGAGACCCTTCTGACTACATCACAACATGGTAGATGGTATTATGGCAAAAGCATATGTAAGAGAAAGAGAGAGGCCAGGTAGCCACACAGGAAACAAGAGACTGGGGAAGAATATCTCACTCATCTTATAAGAACCCACTCTTCTCAGAACTAATCCACTTCTACCAGACCTGCCCTGATCCTGGGAGATATTAGTCCCCTTTGAGGGCAGTACCCCCTGGAATTACCGCCCACTAGGCTGCACCTCTTAAATGTCCACCACCTCAATACCATCACCCTGAGACCAAGCTGCTAGCAAGTAACCCTTTGAGGGACAAACGCTACCCAAACACAACTGGCATCTCACCCACTGCCTAGGTCCTGAGCTGCCTTTTCATGTTTTTAGGTTGTGTTTATTTATGTCTTTATTTTCAGCCATCGTAGTCATTCCCCTGTCAGCCAAGAGGAAAAGTAAGCCCTGGAATAGCCGAAAAATACCTTTGTACAACTACAAAACGCCCCTTCCTCCAAAAGCTTTACTGCCATCTGCTGGAAATTTTTCATAGTATCCTAATTGTTACTGATCACAATGGAAATGGTTTTTGCTAGAGTTGCACAGTTCAAAGTCAAACATGATGATGGCACAGGAGACACTCTATACCCTTCTACATCCCTTCTCCATATTAGAGCAACAAAGGATCCTAGGGTGCATGTTAAACACGCCTAGGAAAAAAATCATCCAAATATGACAACAACATTGTTGGCTATGATCTTTTAAAAAGTCTTGAATTCTGTTCCTGGCCAAATCTTGCAGAGAGGTGCCTCACCTTTAACGAGCCTTTGTGTTCCAGATTCATCAAAATTGGAGACAAAGAGTGTGAATATAATCCCAAGTTCCGGCTCATCCTTCACACCAAGCTGGCAAATCCTCACTACCAGCCTGAGCTGCAAGCTCAGGCCACCCTGATTAACTTCACTGTGACCAGGGACGGCCTAGAGGACCAGTTGCTGGCCGCTGTGGTCAGCATGGAAAGGCCAGACCTGGAACAGCTGAAGGTACATGAGGGGTTCATTGGCAGAGGGAGGAAAAATATATTCTGCCTCTAGACCCCGTAGGGCACACCACTCAGGGAGGAGGAGGACTGGGCAAGCTGTTTCTCTTGGAGCCAAGCATGGAATCCTCTGCAAGATGTTGGAAGAGCCCAGCCCCATATAGCCACCCAGCAGCACCAAGTTTGCAAGGCAGGATATGGCAAACTGAAGACCAGAACCCGGGGATCACTGCGAGAAGGCTCAGGTCACTCCCATGGTCAAGAGCAGGTCCTGGCACAGACTATGAATCTGACGGCTTCTGGCCACACATGGTCACATGCTTACATACAGGCATGGAATTAAATTCTTCAAAAGTGACAGAAATGGGTTCAACCCTGCTAGGCTTACACCAATCAGCTCAGGATGTCATAACAAAATACCGTCAAATGGCTGACTTGGACATCAGGCTTCTGTTTTCTCATCGTTCTAGATGCCAGAAGTCTAAGACAAGGGAGCCCCATAGTTGGTTTTGGATGAGGCTGGCTGGTGGCAGCCTTCACAGTGTGTTCTCATGTGACCTCTTCTTGTACCTGTGTGGAGAAAGGGAAGGGTGTTCCTTATAAAAGCGCTAACTACACAAGCTACACTCATGGCCTCATTTAACTTTAATCACCTCCCAAGGACCCTGTTTCCAACACAGTTATGTAGGGAGTTAGGACTTCAACATATGGATTTGGGAGAAACACAATTCAGTGCTTGACATGGGGCATGTTCTCCTCTCTTTAAGTATGATTAGATTAGATAATATGGGCCTAAAATTACAGTGTATGTGAAATTCAGTGCAGGGCTCCCTAGGACTTTGCCTCTGCCATCATTTATTGAACAGATGCCTATTAAGTACCAGCTCCACAGCAGGTAAGATTACGGGTACAGAGAATCCAGCAGCGACCGAGAAAAACCATGTCCCTGTCCTTGTGGAGCTTGCAGTCTAGCAGAAGAACACAGTAAATAAGAATGTAAATAAAGATATAACATCATTTCAGGTAGTGATAAGAATTTTGAAGGAAATAAAATAGGGTGATAGTAGAAAGTCAGTGAGCTAATTTAAACAGTGATGGTCAGAAAAAAATGTGATGAGAAGTTGGTACTTGAGCTAATTCTTAAACAATTTGAAAGCCTCTGGGCACAGAGCATTCCAAAAGGAGAGAACAGCAAATTTTGATCTTCAAGAAAAATTGAGACATGAGTTTTTAAGAAACGGCAAATACACAATGGAATGCTGCTCTGACATACAGAAGGATAAACTTGAGTCATTTGTAGAAAATGGATGCACCTTGAATCCATAGTGTTAAGTGAAATAAATCATATGCGCAAGCTTAAAATTCATATGGTTTCTTTTACACAAGAAATGGAAAGTATAAATAAACCAAAGAACAAAATAAAAGATAAATAATAGGAATCAAGGAGATGGATCTTAGGCACGTGGGTAGGGGCCTAAGAGATGGAGAAAGGGAGAGGGAGAAGGCAAAGGAGTTGTGAAAAGAAATAAGATGTGATATGTACCTGTACTAGCTACCTACAACAAATGTGTTCATAATAAGCCATAAACAGGCACTACGAAAAAAGAAAAGAATCAGAGCATAGACCAGGGTAGCCGTGGCTGAAGCTTCAACACATGAGTTGTTCTCTCTACGGATCCAAAGGCTGTACAAGAGCAAAGAAAGCTACAGTTGCCTGCAGTTAACTCCCCAGACCCAAATTAAAAACAAAAAGTGCCCAGTGCCTCAGAACGGGGAACTGACCAATCGGAAAGGGAAGATAAGGTGAGATCTACTTGGATACCGGTCACCCTTCCCGTTTTAAGGAAGGCTCCTGCAATAGCTTGTCTAAACTGTGTAAGACAGTTTCTTTTGTTTTGTTTTTTTTTTCAAGTAATCCACAGAGAGCTGCTCATATGGGAGCAGTAAAAGAGTGATAAAGTAGACCCAGAAAGCTAAAACTTGGCTGTACCCTCTATTCACAGCAGTAAATTCTATTGAGTGGCACTGACCATATCAGATTGTGCTGAGTGTAGCACAATGCAAGGAGTAGGGACTGGGATCAATCACGCTGAGACAACTGATGTGAAAAGAGGATAAACTGACCCCAGGTCTCATGTCCACAACAATCTTCTCTCCAGGTTGGTGGGGCATTGGGCCCAGGACCCTCTCAGATACCGAGATCACCAGCTGCTCAAGACGCTTGTATAGATGATGTCGTTTTTGCATAGAATCTACACAATCCTCCCTTAAACTTAAGTCATCCCTAAATGACTTACAATACCTAATATAATGTAAAGGTTATATAAATCATTGTCATGCTATATTACTTAGGAAATATTAGCAAGAAAAATCTGCATATGGTCAGTACAGACACAATTTTTAAAAAAATATCTTCAGTCTGTGGTTGTTGAGCTTGCAGGAGTACAGAACCAGCAAATACAGAGGCCAAGTCCCTGTGGTGCAGTTGGAATTCGATTCACCTGCTCATTTCTTCTGCTTGTCTCTCTGCTCACGGTCTCGAGCACTCTTGATATTTTGCCTCCAGTTTACTGTCTTTAAGGGGAGGAACCCTGATCCATGAATATCTCTTCAGACCTCTTAAAAGCTGGGCACTCCGAGCTTCTCCACCTGACTCCTTACTTAATACTTGCAGTCAGATCTCACAAAACAGCAGAATGGATTCAAAATCACACTCAAAACATTAGAAGATGATCTGCTGTCTCGCCTCTCCTCGGCGTCTGGGAACTTCCTGGGAGAAACAGCCTTGGTGGAGAACCTAGAGATCTCCAAGCAGACAGCTGCACAAGTGGAGAAAAAGGTAATGTTATCCGAAGTGGTCCAGGAAGGCAGTCGAGGCTGGTCCTCCTGCAGTTTTCTCTGTTTTTCCGGCCTAATTCTGACTCTTAGGTGGTGTTCTTGGCTTCCCAAGTGCCTTCTAGAAAGTCTAGCTAGGCAGGATCCCTGAGACAACTACCTCCTATTCTGTGTTACAGAACTGCCGGGTTCTGCAAAGTGCTCTGGACATCCTGACTGCACAAACGTCCAATACGCTTTTAAATCGGCAGAGCCCGGCTCTTTGCACAGGAGATGGTAGCTCCAGCTGAGTACCTCAGATAGTTTGTGGAATTTCCCTGAAGCTAAAGCATTACATGCCTATGAAAACTGGCTGAGTCAGGCAAGATTGCATCCTGAGAAAACCTTCCAGACTTCCAAAATCTCACAACTCTGATTTTAATGAGAAAACTTCAGTGACCTCCCAGGAAACTCAACACTCAAAAGCTGTATCATCCAGGAAAACAATTATAGTCTTATATCACTTCTTTCCTTTATTTCACAGTGTTGGGTGGTTTTAATTCCCCCGGTGACTAGAAGGTAGTTTAAGGAACAAGACTAATTCCTTCACTTTTCCCAGCAGACTAGGAAAACTTCCCAAACTTAAAAAAGCCCGTTTGCATCCTCAGCCCTGCTCTTGGGTCAGAAGACCAGTTACGATACTGATTCTGACTAAGACATCACATGTCTGTAAGAGTATCTGGAAACAATACGTCTTCAAATGATTATGCATACTGCTAGCTTATTGGGACTTCTCCAAATATGAAGGACTGTTCTGGGTAGAGACAAAGTAGAAATACTGACAAGCAGTGACAGGCAAGGCAGATAAACCAGGCCATTCCCACTCTGGGATGACAGACAACTCATCGCACAGGTTGAAGTGATGATTCTCACAAGAGGAAGGCCTAGTTTAGTGCTGGCTCAACATCTGCTGTGTGACCACAAGGTTTTACTGCCAGTTATTTATGACCTCTCTATCTCCAGAGGGGTGTGTGAGAGTTTGAAAAATAATTATACTAGAAAGTCTGGGGGTTGGGGATTTAGCTCAAGTGGCAGAGTGCTTGTCTAGTAAGCACTAAGGCCCAGAGTTCAATTCCTAACACCCAAAATAAAAAAGAAAGTCTTGCTGCTTGGAGTCGGAGAGACTTGGTTCACATAGGATGGAAGTAGCCACCCTGATTTCTTTTCTTTGCTTCCTCATCTCTACTTTATCCTATCTTTAAAATCACCCAACATTTGTGAGTACCTGCTGGCCACTAACTATCACACAGAAATTCCGTGTTGTTATTGCTACTGTTCCTTTTTCTTTTTTCTCTTTCTCTTTCACGCATAATGAAAGTTGAGGATACAGTCAGGAACATTCAAGAAACGTTCAAGGAAAGGAGTGCTTGTGGAGAGAACTTGAATTTACAGGATTGAGTGGTAATAGTTCATACAGAGGGTGCATAAGAAAGTTGAGGAGGGTATAATGGAGGTCATAGATGAAATGCCTTTAGAAAAATAGATGGCCAGTTTCCAATATAATAAGGGATAAGGGGCAAACATGAGTCAATAAATGGCTCACAGGTCCACGTGAGCAACTAGAGTAGGAAGATATACAATTAAGGGGATGAGGTGGAGACAAAATTTAAGTAATTCCTTCCTAGTGGTCTCTATAGACAGACATGCACAGTTTAACACCAGAAACATGCTTTGAGACATGTATCATTTGAGAACATCACAGAGTATACTTCCATAAACTAAGACAGCTACGGTATCACCAAGAAATATAATGAGGTCACCACTGTCTATGTGGTCTGTGATTGACCAGAAATATTGCTATGTGGCACCTGGCTATAATTTTGGAACACAAGAGAGAAGCTTATCTCCTGAGTGAAGAAATAGTGACAAAGTAGGGGGCCTGGTGAGAGGGTGAAAACCTACAATAGTTGTGTGTTATGGTTTGTGTCTAGATGTCCCCCCAAAGCCTTATGTGGTAAGAGATAGCTGGACCTAGAGTGTGCGGTTACTAAATTAATCCACTGATCGGTTTGGCATGGTTCTGCTGGGATCAAGGATGTGAAACTAAAATTAAGGGTGGGAGTGCTACCCGCCCTAAGGGCAGGTAGCCTAGATAAGCTACAGGAAGAAGCTAACTAGCCGCTTGTTTGCATTGCTTATTTGCATACATTCCTTGCATTTCTTCACCTTACTTTGCTGCCGGTGGGCTGCCAGTCCGCCCTGCCTCTGCCATGCCGCCCTGCCTCGGACCCAGCAGACTATAGACTGAAACCTCTGCAGACTGTGAGCTAATAAACCTTTCTTCCCCTAACTTTGGGTGTCGAGTATTCTGTCCCAACAACGAGAGAAAAGTAACTAAAACATTGTGGAAAATGAGAACTAGCAGCCAGGCATGGATAGGCATGGTACTGCACACCTGTAATCTCAGCTACTTGGGGGGCTGAGACAGGAGAAGTTCAAATTCAAGCCCATCCCAGGCAACTTAGTGAGACTTGTTTCAAAATAAAAATTTTAAAAGAGCCGGTGATGTAGCTGAGTGGTAGAGCACTTGTCTAACATGTGTGAGGCAGTGGTTTTAACCCCCAGTACAGAACAACAACAAAAAAAAGGTTTACCAGGGAGTTAGATCTTTTGCAAATGGGAAGGGAACTGAGAGACTGAGGGATACGGAAAGGAGGGGAGGAGAAAGGGATGTAAAAAGAATTATTGAGATATGTTATGTGCATGTACCAACTCTCTATGGCAAATGTAGCTGTTATCTGTGACAAACATGTACTAATAAAAATTTTTTAGAAATTTAAAAAGAAGAAAAAAGGTTACTCAAGACACAGAGATTAACAGAATTAAGGACTTGGGTGAGGCTGAAGACTATAAATCTGTAATAACACTAATCTGAGGTATCATGCCATTTTTAACCTCTTCTGACAGTTCATCTCTTAATTACTGAATTTAATCAATCTTCATTTATTAACAATTTTTATACACCATAGTTTAATTTCTACTATCTTGCATTTCTTATTAGCATTTCCACCTCCTCAAACATTAATCATTTCTCTATGTTGCAGCCCTCTGTAACTTTCTTCTTATTTTGAAACCCATGGTAGATTGCCGTGGACCATAATTACGCTCCTGGGCTGTGGAGCAGAACTATTTTCTCCTCGCTAGTGGTGTCCTGCTGCCCCTTATCTAGCCTCTTTGCTTCCTCCCACCCTCCCTCATCCTAATGATCACTATCTTACTCTCTAGTTCTATGAAATCAATTTGTTTCCACTCCCACAAATTAATGAAAACATGGAGTATTTTTCTTTCCATGCCTGTTTTATTTCACTTAGCATGGCATGTTCCAATTCCATCCATTTTGATGCTAATTACAGGATTTCATTCTTTCTTTTGCTGAATAATATTTCATTGTGTACACATGCCACATTTCTTTATCCAGAAATCATTCATGGACACCCTGATTGACTCTGTATTTTGGTTACTGTGAATCTAGCTGCAATAAACATGGAAGTGCAAGTATCTCTTTGACATATAGATTTCATTTCCTTTGGATATGTACCCAGTACAGGGATTTCCGGATCATACAGTAGTTCTATTTTTAGTTTTTTGAGAGCTGTCCTTAATTATTTGCCATAGTGGTTTGTTCTTTCTCCATATGCTCATCAGAATTTCTGGGGGTTTTTTCATAATAACCATTCTACCTGGGGTGTGTTTTTCTCCTTTATTGATTTTTCTTTATCCTTTTTCTTTTATCCTGTCCTGATTTTAAAGTTATTCTTAACTTCATTTTGTTTATATATAAAAATATAAATATACATATGACATAGATGTATTTTTAAACCAAGTTTAAAATTAAGCAATATATCTGATTCTAAAGCAACATAAGAACTTGGGAGAACTTTAATTTTGGTCATTTCCACCCATCTTCAGTTATTGTTTTATAATCTAATGACTTGTTGCTGTTGAGAATTTGTTTTCAGTCTAATTGCTATTTCTTTGTAGATACTTTGTCTCTCCTGGTTTAATATTTTCTCTTCATTGTTGATTATCTGAAATTTCATTACACAGGGAGGCTATATTTTTATTTATCATACTCGAGAGTGATATGCTTCTTCAAGGTAAGGGGTCTGGCCATTCATCTACTTTGGACAACTCTTAACTAGTATAGCTTCAAATACTGCCTCTCATAATAGCCCAGTCTTGGAAACAACCCAAATGCCCAACAACTAATAAATGGCTAAAGAAGATGTGGTTTTTCTATACAATGGAGTATTACTCTGCCATAAAAAAGGATAAACTTGAGATATTTATAGGTAAATGGATGTACCTTGAGAACATATTCTTAAGTGAAATAAATCAGACACACATGAGTACATATCAAATTGTTTCTCTGGTATGAGAAACCATAAGTGTAAACAAGGACAAAAAAGTGTAACAGATACTAAGTAAAAGAAAGATAATATTCAATAGGGAGGAGAATTAGAAAAGCAGGAGGGAGAAAAAAGAAAAGGAAAAAGAAAAGAAAGGGGAAAAGGGGAGAAATGTAAATAAGGCTACCATAAATAGGGAAGGAAGGGGGAGTAGGACAGAGGGGGAGTGGAAGGGAGGGGCAGGGAAGAAGAGGGGAACCAAGATGTAGCATGTACAGGTACAAATTAACTACAGTGAATGTGATCTCTATGTATACAATATACCAATACATGTTCTTGGAAATAAAATTTTAAAAAAAAGCAAATACTGCCTCTCTCACATTCTCTGTCTTTACCACATACTTCTGTCATGTGTATTTAAATCTTACGCTTTTATCTACCATGTCTGATAAATTCACATTTTTTTCTATCTTTTTGAGCTACTTTTGTTAACACTTTCCTCAGGTCTTTCTTCCAATTTTTTGTTGTTTTTCAAATCCAGCTTATTATTTAACCCATGTATTTTAACTTAAATAACTGCATTACTATTTGTAAAAATTCTATTTGGTTTCTTCAGATGTGCCTGTTCTTTTTGATGATGTCCTTGCTCTATGCTTTCTTTGGTATCTACTGCTGGTTACATGCTCTATCCCCCACCACTGTCCTTCCTGGTCTCTGGTGATGACGTTCCACTCCCTTCTCTCATAAGACCCAAATTTTTAGTTCTCAAAAAAAAAAAAGAAAAGAAATGCAAATTAGAAAAATGAAATGAGAACATGCAGCATCTGTCCTTCTGTTTTACATCGTTCAGTCATCTTCATTTCTTAGGATGCAAATCCTTCTGGGGTTTTGAAAGTGGTTTGTTTGTTTGCTTGCTTGCTTGCTTGGGAAGAGATCTTATAATTCTCCCCTTTGGTGACACTTTCTCCTGCAGTTTGCTCATTGTGAGAGCATCTTCAAGGGGGCTCATGGTTTCTTCTTGCGGCACTCCCACGAGTTGTCAGTTTTTTACTCTACTTTAAAGCCTAAAGGTAGAGCATATCGCGGGCTGTATTCAGCGGCTTGTCTTTATGGAAATCCCTCTCCCTGATGCTTAGATCTGTTTTCTTACTTTTAGTTATGATAAGATAATTTCTGAAAATAAAATACTCCAGTGAAAGAGATTTTTTGTGAATCTGCACATTAGCTATTTCATAAAAATTTTTCAAAGACCCTCCACTTTCTTTCCCTAGACTTCCACTGTTTGATATTCTAGTTTATTTTAGATAGATAGATAGATAGATAGATAGATAGATAGGTAGACAGATAGATAGACAGACTTGCATTTCCAGGAAATCAGTCTCATTAAAGTTGAGCTTAAAGGCTTGCATGATCCATACTTCCCAACTAAAAGAGTTGACACTCTCTTACAAAAGACTAGGATGTGTGATCCCCTTTTCACTCACTCTCTGTTAAGGGATAAACAGCACAGTGGCTTTTCAACCCCATACCCACTACCCCCGTCCTAATTTACTCCACTCCTTACACAGACACATATTTACTCACACAGAAAGGTCAAATTGATGCTACGGAAGCTGTTCTTGATTTGAACAATCGACTACTCTTTTTCTTTCCGACAGGTCCAGGAGGCCAAGGTGACTGAAATAAAAATCAATGAGGCCCGAGAACACTACCGGCCAGCAGCTGCACGGGCCTCTCTCCTCTACTTCATCATGAACGACCTCAGCAAGATTCACCCAATGTACCGGTTCTCTCTTAAGGTGACTGACACAAGGAAATTTCACATAATTATAGTATAGCAGTAGAATATTGCCAATGCAATACGCCATGAGAGTTTATCCATGTACTTCCTTAACTATGGCAGGTCTTAGAGATCAAGGCCAGAGAGCAGCTACATTTGGCTTCAGAAAAACATTACAGTCCTCACCTTTCTAATTGGGTCTTATATAACTCAAGGAACAGAGAGGGGTGCCACAACAAGCCTTGGCCTCATTCATTCAGTAAGCTCATTCAATATGTTGGGGACTGTGCATCCTGTATGTATAGAAGAAGATGGTAAAGAAATACAAGAAGTGATCTCTGTCCCCAAAGAGCCTAAAATATAATATTCTTATATGCGTACCAGTTGTATTGATGAAAGACCAATTCAGGCAATCATAATAGGCCAACTTCAAATTACTTCCCTTATTACTCTAATATCCCCAAAGCTACTGCTGTGTAGCTGTTGAAATATTCCTAAAACCAAAGTTGTTAGCAAATCTTAAGTGCTAACTTAAACTTATCTTACTCATGAAAAAATAAAGACCTACAAGTGAATTTTTGAAAGCACATCTTTGTCCCCTAGTGTATTTATCAAAAGACCACAATTAGAGAGGCATTAAGAGATGGTGAAGCATTTTGGAACAATTTTATTGGTTTGACCAACAGAGAGGACATGCACATGACGAAGAGATAGGAGAGAGAGCAAAATGCACATAGACACACAGAGATTTTACATATACACACACGTGCGCATGCACTCACACGCGCGCGCACACACACGCACACAGAGAACAGTAGGCACTGCAGTTTAGTGAAATGTTTCAAGCTAAATGACCACGTGGAGGTCGAGGTTGTGGGGATGGTGATGAGCAGCCGTCAACCCAGAAGACCACTAGGAACTGTGGTTCGTGTCACCAGAGATGCCATTTCACCATGTCCCGATTCCTTTCCCTTAACTCAGAATCTCTGCAGGTTGGATGAACTGTGTTTATAATACAGTATTTTATGTTTTCATTTTTAAAATGCACTACTTGGTCTTATATTCAGAGTATGGCAACATATGAAAGAACTGTAATGTAATGCACACTGTTTATAAAAACACTGTATAAAAGGTAGCATAAGTTTTATAACCATGGGGTCACCGCCCTAGTTCTAAGTGTAACTGGAGTTGACTACAGTTATGTATCAGAAGCCTACTACCATGGCTCTTGCTGAAAACAAGAAATCTGATGAAACCAGGAATCTATGTGTTCAAAGATACCTTGTAAGTTGTTTTTTACCAATAGCTTCCTTATATATGACACAGTAAAGCACTACTTTTAAAAAAAGAGGAGGTAGAGCCAGCCATGGTGGCATACACCTATAATCTCAGCACTGCAGCAGATCGAGGCGGGGGGAATGCAAATTCAAAGCGAGCCTGGACAAGACCCTGTCTCCAAATCAAAATAATAAAAGGCTGGGGTTGTAGCTCAGTGCAAAGGCCCTGGGTTCAATCCCCACTACTGGGAAGAAAAGGAAGAAGTGCATTTTGGGTCTCCATGTTATTATTAAGAATTGGCAAGGCCAGTGTGGGAACATAAGCCTGTATTCTACCCACTCAGGAGACTGAAGTAGGAGGATTGAAAGTGTAAGGCCCGCATGGGCAACTTTGCAAGACTCTGTCTCAAAATCTAATAAAATAATAACATTAGCAAAGTAAAATGGCTGAGGAGGTAGCTCAGTGGTAAAGCTCTTACCTAGCATGTCAGGGAGAAAATAAAAGAAGAAAAAGAATTGGCAATAACAACTGTTGGTTGACCAACTTGATCTTTGTCTTAGTCACATTCTTGTGGCTGAGACACATTCCTCATCGCTGAGACACAATACCTGACACCAAAAACCTAAAGGAGCAGAGGTTTATTCTGACTCACAGTTATAGTCCTGGTTGGCTGGCTCCAAAGCAAAGACGGCATGGCATGCCACAGAGGAAGCTGCTCAGTCACGGCACCCAGGAAGCAGAAAGAGAAGGGAGGTGCCAGGGAGGGGTGCATATGAGTGACCCGCCTCTTCCCACCATCCTTCCCTCCTAACAGTAAGTCAGCTATATCATCTCCATGGTCCAATCCTCTTCCAAAAGCCCTGCCTGTGAGCCCACAAGGCCCTGGGAGGTATTTTCCATCCAAACCACAACAATAGTTGAAAGCAGATTTAAATGTTCAATGATAAGTATCAAAGGGAAATATCTTCAAAAATGCCAAAGCAACAGTACATTCAAAACTCTTCTACCATTTGGGAAAAAAGAAAAACTGGTCCCCAGAGTTTTCAGGTATCGCCTTTTGTCTGAGGTTGGATTGCACAAGTCCCATTTCTGGCAAAGAAAGAAGAAAGGGCATTCTCACAGCACGGAAACCCCAGACAGGTCTATGTCCCAGCTTTCAGTGTGTTTGCAACAAGGATATATTCGTAGGTACGTATTTGTTCTTATGCAAGCAAAAACTTTCAAGATCCAACTTTTAAGTTGGATCTAAAATTCATTTTATGATTAAGATGGAACTTAAGTAATTGTCCAGTAACTTTGCTTCACAGCTCAGCCAAAAGCTAGGAGAGAGTTAATGGGACACACACATGCAGGGTGCCATGGTGTCCTAAATGAGGCGGTGTCTCCCTGAGGTCTCCTGCAGGGTGATGGAAGGTCTCGCTTTGCCGTGTCTGTGCCCTGCAGAGCAGTGAGGTAGGAGTAACACCACTTCTTAAAGAGATGGGAGAGGGAAACATCAGAGACACACCAGCAAATAGAACACACACAGGTCACTGGCCTCAAACCGGTAACTGAAGGTCTCATTGCTCTGTTCTCTTTGCTCCTTGGAGGGTTTTTTCGTGTGTGTGTGTGTGTGTGTGTGTGTGTGTGTGTGTGTGTGTTTTGGTGTTTGTTTTGTTTTTTTTGGTGCCGGGAACTGAATTCAGGGCCTTGCACTTGCTAGGCAAGCACTCTAACCACTGAGCTAAAACCCCATCCCTGGAGAACTCTTCAAATACTTTAATTAGTTACCAACATTTAAAAACAAAGAGAATCGGGCTGTAGCTCAGTGGTACAGTGCTTGCCTAGCACTCATTCAGCCTTGGTTCAAGCCCCAGAACTGCGAAAACAACAGCAATAATAATTTAAAGAGAATTCACGTAAATCCCAATTTCTGGCATCTGTCGAAAATTTGGAAGATTAGCAACTCTGTGCTTACTTTCCATATGACATGAGTTCGGTGGGCCACGAGCTGCTGCCTGGAGGTGGGCACACACCCTGTGTGTCATGGCAGTCAACACCCTCCCTGTTTGGTCTCGGACACCTGGTTCCTGAAGGTATTTGAATTTGAAGCTCTTGATCTAGACTCCCTCATACTTTTCCTAGGCTCTTTCAAGCATTAGAAGGACACTGTCACTCATTCCACAAATATTTTCCAGGGTCCATTATATGCAAAGAGTTGAGCTAAGCTCTGGGAAGTAAAAGAAAGTAAGTCCTAGACCCTACCCTTAGCCTGTGCCTATCATTTTCATAACAGTGAAAAGATGAAAAAAATTCCCAAGCCACTACGCAATGGATAATGGGCCCTAAAAATGTTACAAAAGCTGATTGGTATCTATAGGGTAGCTTGAGTTAATCACCAAACCATGTGGGCAGAAGACATTTTCTGGAGAAAGCTGAAGCGCAGAGGACCAGGCCCTGCACCAGAGCTGTTCAAACACCAGAAATGCCAGGAACAGGGAGGTTCTTCTTAAGATGGAAAAAAAAAAAAAATACAGCCAAAACAAGTCTTGTGTAAAGAAAACGCTACATGTATCCAAGATTTTGTTTGTTTGTTTTTGCTCTCTAGGTCTTTTGCTGAGTTGTGAATTACTTTACTTAAAACCTAGTAAGATTCTTCACTGATCACTGTTGTTGTTGACAGATAGGCAGGCAGACAGACAGACAGATAGGCAGGCAGACAGACAGACAGATAGATAGCATTTTAGAGGAATGCCATAGTAACCACCTGGAGAAAGCTAGCCATACTATACCAAGTTTACAAGTGGAAGTTTCCCAAATTGCTCTGTGCTGTCCTAGGGGACATGTTCAGCCTCCAACAAGCTATTACTTCATCTAAAACCTGCCAAATGAGGGTAAACATCCTAATGGATTGGCCAGAACATAGGCAGAAGATTTTGCTGAGATCATCAAAACTAAATGAAGAAAGAAGTCTTGTTCAGGCTTTGTTAACAAGGAACACCATGGAACTGTGAAATGCAGAAATTCACATTTTTTCCTATCTTGCAAATGAAGGAATACTGAGATTCAAATCTGATATGATTTCCATTGAGATTCAAATACTCCCTGTTAGAAAGACTTAGGGTTTTTTTCCTTCTCCTCCTGCTCCTCTTTCATTTCTTTTCCCTCCCCCTTCCCCTCCTCCTCCTCCTTCTTTAAGTCACAAAAGGAAAGGCTGTAAATCTGCATGGCCAAGAATTTAAAGGTCCAATTACATCCTGGTTTTTATTTCCTTTAATGATTTGTTCTATTTGTATAACAATTAAAATACAGTATTCCAAATATTTATTTTTATAAATAGTCTTTGGTTAAATTTAAAATGATAGAAAGTTGATTTACCTGACTTATTTCATATCATACCCATAATATGTGGTTCAGGTGAGGGACCCAAAGCAACCTGTGTTCCCACCCACTGCAGGAACCATCCATGAGAAAAAGTGGTGTTTTTGAGGATCAAATGATTACAAAGCTAATAGAAAAAAAAACACCTGAGATTCTTATTACCAAAAGAAAAAATCATTAAAATATATTCTCACTGCCTATTGTGTGCAAGGGTCAGTTTGAGACAACAAACTTGTACAGAACATTGTTTCTACCCGCTAAGAATTGTATCATCTACTGTGTAGCATCCTTAAACTCAACTGGTGGTGACTGATCATGTCTTTGTAATCAGGTGTAGTTGTCCAACAAAAACTTACTCAATTTAAGTATTTCGGCTACTGGATATTTATTTTTCACTTATCAAAACTATAGGCTCTTCTCTATGTCCCCCTGTATTACACCACTTTCTTTGCTAATAACACCATACTAAAGACTGGATAACTTTTAAAGAACAGAGGTTTGTCTTGTCTCATAGTTCTTTGTCTAAGGTCAAGAGGTTGCATCTGGCAATGACCTTGTTACTGGAAGAGCCCTGAGAGGTGCAGGACATCACATGTCTGTATCCATGACTCTCTCCCTCTTCTAAAACCATCAATATTTAATCATGGGCTCCACACTGATGCCTTTATCTAATTCTAATGAGCTCCCAAAGCTGCACCTCCGAACTCTGTAGTCAAACTAAGTTCACCCTCTAAATATCTCACAACAGGAAGAAAACTCCAAAATGAATTTTGGAAGGAACAAACTGTATTCAAACATAGCAGCTGTCTTAGTTACTTTTCTAGAGTCAATGGTTTGCAAGAGAGCAGATTTAATACAGAACATTTACACATTACACATTCACACACAAAAGCCGAATGCAGGAAGCATGCAGAACATCCACCTATGCACTGGAGACCTGAAAGATCCAATAAAGGGCTGTGAGCCCACAGAATGGTTCCAAGTAAGTCTATGCCTGAACTAAAAGGCTGAAGAAATGTGTACTGGAGTCAGGATATGACACTCACCAGAGCTCTGAAGCTAACAGCAGTAATCCCTGACAATAACAAGGCCCCGAGCCCCTCCTACAACAAGAACAGCCACAACAGAGCTTCTCCTGAGTAACCGCCGCCTGCTACCTTCTGCTCCTGTTCTCCTTTATGCTGTGTCGACAACAATCCTCAGGTGGATCCTCTACGCCCAGAACTGCACCAACTCAGCCCAGCTGGGCGTTCCTGCGCAAGCGGACCACAAAAATAAGTCCACTACAGTCCACCCTGGTCAACTTGATAATCAGACACAGTTCTTTAAACCATAGTCTCCAGTGGCAGATTTGTAAAGAGTTAACATATCTTGGTCTATTCAAATGTACACTAACAATACAATTCTTATTTTACTCACTCCCATACCAGAAACAAATATTCAAAGGAGTCTCAAAACTGATTATAAACAGGTGTACAAAAACTACAACTATACATACTTCACAACAACTCTCTCTGTCTCTCACTTGTTCTAAAAAAATTATTTGTTTACAAAATGCAATATATCAATACAGTGCATCCACATTAAAAAATATGGCTTCAAATTTTAAAATTCGTTGGTTTCCATTAACTTTAACAACAGAGCACAGCAACACTAAGAGATTCCGCAAAAGATCTCTTGTCCCTTCTGGTAAAAGGCCTCAGGTCATTTTTCCATTGTTCTGTTTCTTCTCCACAACCATGTGTTCTCCTTTGCTCATCCTTGCAATCCACAGCTCTCCTCTGGTCAAATGCTTCAGGTCACCCTGCTGGCTCTCTGCTCTCAATTTCCAAAGTAGATTCAGCCAAAAGTCCTCAATAGTAACTATGCTGCCATCCCAACACTAGACTGCATTGAAATTTTTCAGCCACCCAGGCAGTATCTCCAAATACAAGCAAAATGCAGACCAATTCTGCCAAAGCACACATATACCGCCTGGGATCCACCAGCCAATGGAGTTCCCAACAGAAGCCTCAAGAGCCTCATCCTAACTGGCAGCATTTCCATGGGTACTCCTGATTTTCCAGGCTCTGACCGGAGTCTCCCATACAATAAAGCATTCCAGGGCTGCCTCTTCAGCTGGTCTCTCAAAACCTTTCCACATTAATTTCTAAGCCTTTTAAAGCACATGGCCAGGCAATGTCACAGCAAGGATGAAATTTTGTCTTAGTTACTTTTCTCCTTGCTAAGACAAAATATCTGACACCCAAAGTTAGAGGAGAAAAGGTTTATTTAGTTCAAAGTTTGTGGAGGGTTCATCCATTATCACCTGGATTCAAGGCAGGTTGGCATGGCAGACAGGCAGAAGGCAGCAAGGCAAGCAAGGGGCAGAAAAGCTTCTTTTTGTCCCTTATATTTTAACCTGATCACCTACCCTTAGGGTTGGTAGCACTCCCACCTTTAATCCTAGCACCCTAATCCTAGTGTCACATCCTCAATCCCAACAGAACTATGCCAAACCAATCAGTGGACTAATTTAGTAATCACACACTCTAGATCTGGCTACCTCTGAAAACACTCACTCATGATTGCATGAGGTTTGGGGGGACATCTAAGCACAAACCGTAACAGGAGCCCCTATAGCAATGTAATAATTCACCTAAATAAACCAAACACTAATAGCACATCTTGTTACTTTTGTCCCTTCTTGGCAGAATACACTGGCAAACATTCTATGGCAGCGGGGGATAGGGGGTGTTGCTGGAAAATTGTGCTATTCTTCACAGGTAAGACTACCCATATATACAAAGAGAGTTCTTGCCAATGTGCCATCTTCTGCCCTTAGGCCTTCAGCATCGTCTTCCAGAAGGCTGTGGAGAGGGCTGCTCCTGATGAGAGCCTCAAGGAGCGAGTGACCAACCTAATAGACAGCATAACCTTCTCTGTGTACCAGTACACCACCCGCGGGCTCTTCGAGTGTGATAAGCTGACCTACCTTGTCCAGCTCACCTTTCAGGTAAAAGTGAATTGAAAAAGTTGCCAAAAGACTATTCATTTTTAGTGTCCAACCAGCAAGTATTTTTAAAATTCCTCTTTTAATATCACTTCCCAGTGTCCAGACTATCTGTGGGTAAAGGTGTCATGCAAGAAGGTCCAATACAGTGCACGCATGTTAACCCACTATCAACCCACCCACAGAGGACATGCTAATCAATCGCTGTACTTTTTCTTGCTGATCCTGGATGATGTAAGAGCCTTCTCAAAATTTTCCTCCAGCAGCTAGTACAAGTCAATCAAAACTGGTACTGAAGTTGAAACTAAGTGGTCACACCAATAGTGAGTTGCTTTTCAGATATCATAACAACTTTAGCTACATCAGTATTTATCCACCTTTAGGGAAGGTTTACTGACCCAACTTTGGCAGGATAAGAAATTACAAAGAACTTTATGTGGGTGGAACAGCCACAGCCTTAGAAAATTTTCATCACCTTTGGTTCTCAAAAGCTAGTGAACATCAGGCACACTAAGCTCTTCCTTCTAAATTCAATATCAAAAATTTAATATCAATATCAAAACTTTACTTCCTCATACTACTCCCTAATCATTTAGAACTGAGATTTTTTTCAATAAATATGTTGCTGTTACAGACTAGATTATCTCAAAGACCCCTTCCAATTCTAAAATCAGTTATTCTATCATTGTTTTGTGCTGACTCTTTTTGAATGTTCCAAAGCAAAAAGGGTAAGTGTTAACATGCCTTTTCTCCCTCACCCTCTGGATTCCTGGCTCCAGCACAGACAGCAGCTTGGTCTTCTCAAAAGATTTAGACCCCTACCACTCACTGAATCATATGTTCACTCAAGGCAAAGGCGTTTCCACCCTTCTAATTCCCCTTCCAAGTCTCTGCATTTTCCACCTCCCCCTCCCCTTCCCTGGAAAGTCCTCCCTCCCTGTCTAAAGATTCCCATCTCCAGCTTTTCCATGACCCAGTTCAAAAGCACTTATAGCTGGGGATTTAGCTCAGTGGTTAGAGTGTTTGCCTTGCAAGCACAAGGCCCTGAGTTCGATCCCCAGCACCCCCAAAAAAAAAAAAAGCACTTATATAAGTTTAGTCAAATTATCCCTTCCTTTCACTGGCTTGCTGGTCACTTCCTATCACATTATTGATAAAATCATCACTATTATTGTGAAAAGGACTCTCTTCCACATTACTGATTCATACATGCATTTCTATTTTTCATATATTCTTATGTTACTTTGACATTTCTCTCAAATCATGTCATTTGTATGTGTCATCTGCGCAGTTGAATAGCAACCACATACTCAATGACATTAATGTTGGATAAATAATAAACTCTTTCTAAACAAGATATATAGTCATCCATTGTGGGCATTTAAGTCACTCTGATATTTGGGGTAAAACAGATGTATGTAGAAATATTTTGCATGAATATACACTTTCTTCATCTCTATCCACTTTAAACAACCAAAACTGACAAACTCTAGTGCCACAGGCAGCAATAATTACACTGAATGACAATCCCTGAGATCCCCTATGGTCTACACAAACTAAAGAAACTATTGTTTCTCCACATTACAGATCCTCCTGATGAACAAGGAAGTCAATACAGCAGAGCTGGATTTCTTGCTTCGATCTCCGGTGCAGACGGGCACACTCAGCCCAGTGGAGTTTCTCTCCCATCAGGCCTGGGGAGGCATCAAGGTCAGTAGCAGGTTGCAGAAAAAAACTGCAGTTCTCATCTCTTAGAGTTTTTTCCTGCCATTGGTCCCCACAACATTTGAGGGGCTCTCGTTTGGAGTTCAAGCATGGCGCTGTGCCGAGCATAGGGGCATCCTTTCCCCTGCACCTCCACGGCAAGCTCACCCTTCCTGCAGCTGCAGAGAGGGCGCAGGTGCATTCTGCTATGTGAGGGCTCGGCCTCCAGACTGGGAGGAACAGAAAGTCCCTAAGAGCTTCTCTGGGCTGCCTTTTACCTGCCAAGGCTTACAGCTGGAATATGGGCTCTTCTTGGGTCCGTAGGGCTGCTGTGGAGATGCTGCCAGGGCATTTTCCGAGAAGGACAGGTCCCAGGCTATGTTCAGAAATCTCCATGTGAATCCAAACTCAGACTCCAAACAGGGACTAGGTTCCAGCCTGGGATGCTTGTGTATTGATTGCCTCAGAAATGCACTATCTGATTTCATTCGCATGTCCATCTGGACAATAGGTATTATTTGTTCTCATTGAACATATGAGAAAACTGAGTCCCTACCACCTATGAATAGCAAATCCACGACACACATTTGCTGTATGTTGAATGACAAAGCCCCTGTTCATTCCATGTTGTGTGGCACAGTTAGGTGGGATTCTAAGAATGATGAAAAGATCATAAACTAGAAGGTCCCTTCAGTAGAGGCTATGCTTGCATTCTGGGGGCCTGACATGATGCCTGATAAGAAATGAGGACTGAGTGAATCCCAGCTCCATAGAGTTCAGGCCCACACTCCAGTTCATACCTGAATGGACCCCTTGGAGTAGCATCTGCACACTATGAGTTCTATTTATGGTCATATATATAAAATATATGTATATATATATACATATACATACATATACATATATATAATATTGGTTGACTTGCTATTTATGTTTCTTATTCTGTTTTCAAATTCTGAGGTTATTTTGTATTCACAGGCAATTGTAAGAAATAATAGAAATCACTTGTACCCAATTTCCTACAATGCTAATATCTTACAATACTGTAGAATATTAATGTATTTGGGAAATCTACTTTTATATGATCCAACAATTTTATTCTGATTTCATCAGTTTTACATGTACTCATGTGTATGCACGTATGTTTCATTTTATCACATGAACAGATTTGTGTAATCACTACCACAGTCAAGATTCCAAAAGTTCTAGCATTACAAAGATTTCTAATGTTGGCCTTTTATAATCATATTGTCCTCTCTAATTCCTAATACCAACCAGCCACTAACCTCTTCTCCACTGTGTAATATTTTCCATCTCAAGGATGTTATTTGAATGAAAACATACAGCATAAAACCTTTTGGAATTGGCCTGTTCACTCAGTATAATTCCCTCGAGATCCATTCAAGCTAATTTGCTTTATAACAAAAGCCCAAAACTTATTCATTCACATGCATGCTCTTTTCATTAAAAGGAGTCATCTTAGGGGATTCTAGGTTAATTCCACTAATGCTACCACTGCTCAAAATATTTCAAACTTCTTCTTCAGGGTGCATAGGTATTCTTTTAATCAACTTTAGGACTGTATCTAAATCAGAGGTCATCAATTTTTTTTCCCTAACAAGTCACATTAATTACTGTATCTAGGCAACTACTGAACCATCCTAAAGCTACATACATCAATGGATATAGCTGAATTCTCATAAAATTTTATTTATGAAAATATGATAGTCCAGATTTGGCCTGCAAGCCTGAGTTTACTGATCTCTGATCTAAATAATAATAATAGAGATGTAATTTGATTTTTATTTAATCTCATTCCTCATTCTGGGCCCAATCTGTTGAATGAGAAGGGAAATGATAGTAAAGAAACAAGAGAGGATTCCATTCACAATAGCAACCAAAATCACACATTTACAAGATATCTAATAATAATTATAATAAATGCAGAGATCTGGAATACTGTCAAGTTTCCTAAGCTCATATGATATGAATAGATACACTCTAGTGTAGTCTTAGCCAAAAGAAATATAATTCATGTCACACATATTATTTTGAATACTTTAGTAGCCATGGTAAAAGTGTAAAAGGAAATAGGTAAAATTAGTTCTAATACGATACATAAGAATTTTTCTTGCCTCAACACAGGAAAAATATTTTCATTTCAATGTGCAATTGTTATAAAATTATTGTTACATAACTCTCTGTCACTGTGACAAAATAACTAAAATAAACAATTTAATTTGAAGAAGGGTGTATTTTGGTTTACAGTTTCAGAGGTTTCAGTCCATGGTTGCCAGGGGCCCATTGCTTTAGAGCTTGTGATGAGACCATACATCATGACGTCATCGCAGAAGCATGTAACAAAGGAAAGCTGTTCACTTATGGTCGCCAGGAAACAAAAAGAGAGAAAGAAAAGGGGTTGGGGGTCTCAGTATTCCTTTCAAGGGCCAGTATTCCCTCAATGAGTCAACTTCTTTCCACTAGGTCCTACCTCTTTAAGGTTCTGCCACCTCCCAGTAGCATTGCAGGAGTACAAGCAATGCTTTAGCACATGAGTCTTTGGGGGACATTTTAAGATTCAAACTATAACAAATATTAATAAGGCATTTTATATTTTTGCACTGAGTCCTCAAAATCTGATAGGGTTTTTGCCGTTGATTTGTTTTGTTTTTGTTTTTGTTTTTTGCAGGACTGAAAATTTAAAAAAGGGCCAGAGTCCTTTTTACTTTTTATTTTGGAACAGGGTCTTGCTAACACTAACTTGCCCAGGCTGTGCTCCCACCTGCAATTCTCCTGCCTCAGCCTCTAAGAATGCTGGGATCACAGGCATGCACCACTGTGCTCAACTACATGTTTCGTACATATAAGTCATCGGAATTCAGTTGTTTTCATCAGAAATATTTGCATTTATATTTGCTAAAACTTAGATTTGAAACAGTTGATTCACATACCCAAATTGTCCTGAAAGGTTTTTTAAATTTTCCAATTATTAAAACAACTTCCAGTTTCTACTCTTAAATTTTAAAACCATTAACATTAAGTGCAATTAAAATTTCAGTCCCTGAGCCAGGAAAGGTTGCATGCACCTGTAGTCTGAGCTAGTCAAGCTGCTGAAGTAAGAGGCTGACTTGCGTTTCAGAGGTCAGGCCAGCCTGGGTGATAGGCACTCTCAAATAAAAGAAAAGCAGTGCTGCAGTTACACGACTACACTAACTCCATTTCAAATGCTCAATAACCACACATGGCCAGAGGTTATCTTGTTGGACAGTATGGCCCGAAGCTTGACAATAATGACGTAGTCTTATGCCCTTATGCAAAATATGTTCTAAAAATCAGTTGCAGAACTAGAGCAACGATAGAGAGGGACCACTTAACGCAAGCTCCAGAATCAGACATATCTGGGTTCAAACTCAAGTTTGCATGTGTCTGGTTTCTGGTCTGTTATCTTATTCATTCTAGTCTTTCTTTATCTACAAAGTGACTGTTATAGCACCTTCCTCACACAGTTATGTGAGATATAAAGTAAATATTCAGGGGCTGGGGATTTAGCTCAGTAGTTAGAGTGCTTGCCTTGCAAGCATAAGGCCCCAAGTTCGAGCCCCAGCACCAAAAAAAAAAAAAAAAAAACCCCGAAGTAAATATTCAGTATATGGAAGCTCATTATGACTATAATGGTTGTATTTATTTCCTAAGGTACCATAATAATGTGTCATAAGCCAAGTAGCTTAAAACAACAGAAATTTATTCTCTCATAGTTGTGGAGCCTAGAAGCCTGAAATTAATGTGTTCACAAAGCCACAGCCCCTCTAAATCCTCTGGGGGTGGGGAGGATGTGTCCTTGCCTCTTTCAACTTCTGGTAAGCTCTGGTGTTCCTTGATTTGAGGACCACAACCCAATCCCAGACTCTGATTCCAGTCTTCACGTGATTAGGGAACTTCCCTCTGTCTTTCTTTATGTCATTCCTTTACTAAAGAAGCACTAGTCATATTGGATTATGGCCCATTCTAGTGATTTCATCTTAAATTGACTGCATCTATAAAGACACTGTTTCCAAGTAAAGTCACATTCACAGGTCTGAGAGGTTAGTTTTCCAGTATAACTTTTGGGGGGACACAATTCATTCCACAACAATTATGATTTTCAATTACTCAGCTATACGGTGTATACACGCTGTGGTTGATGTGGGTTATGCCTGACAGAATTTGTCCACACAAAGAAAAGCTTTCAGGACCTGTGAATTGCCCAACTGCGCCAAGTCCGGTTGCTTTCTCTGTTACCCCACAAAGCCCTCTGTGGCAAAGTCAAGAAGAATACGTGATTCCCAGGTTTTCATTTCATATAGCTCAACTCAAAAACTATTGTGCAACTCCATTCTCTTCCTCCTCACAAAACGGATTGTTGGCTTTGCTTGACTTTGCTTCACTCTGTGTTTTTGTCCTCCCTCCCTCTCTCTCTCTCTTTTTCTCTCTCTCTCTCCCTCCCTCCCTGTGATCTCTTTTGTCAAGCAGCAAAGTCCAAATCCATCAAAGTCAAGCACAGTACTCCAGGATGTGCAGAGGTGAAGCACAATGCAGTATGTTGTACATATTGCTGAAGTCTTTGACAAATGCCCTTCTAAAGTGTTTGCTTGGATTTTTGCCTAAAGAAACAAAATAAGTCTAATTGAATAAGACATGATAAAAAAAATTTAAAGCATTCTGTCTGAGGAAGGTTGATTGTCTTGTTTCCCCAGAAGAACTGATAAGCATGTAATGAATGAACTCCTTGTGATAAAAGCCTGCTTTTATTATTATCCTTTGTAAGGATTTTTTCAGTTCCATCAGATGCTGAACTTCAAGGTAATGGTTCTGTTCTCCATTAGAAAATTTCATCTGTGATGAATTTCTTTGTTAGCCTTTCAAAAGGCCCCTTTACTACCACTCTGGTTGCCAACTTAGCTCAGTTGTATTTTGCTACACAGTCCAAAGTAATTAGGTTAATTAGTCATTTCCATTTAGCTTATTAGAAGGCTAGAAATCCCTTTCCCTCATTTGTGAGATTAAATTGTGCAATTGTGTTCAATCTAGAGCTTCAAGACAGTGTGTTTCAGACCCAGGCCCGGCAGCTGGGAGCACTGATCATGGTGTAATTTGCTCTGTTTTGTGGAGGCACCAGAGCGGGTAACAGGACTGCAGAAGGGTTAATGATGGTGCCAGCCGGGAAGAGAGGGCGAGAGGCTGCCTGGAAGAAGATGAAAGTCAATTCCTCCACACAAAGAGAAATAATGACAGCAGCTGCAGCTTTTCTCAGCCCATCAAAGGCCCTCCTGCTGACTGCCCAGACATCAAACTTTATTAATTGAGCACTTCCTAAGTGCCAGGCAGTGCTGAAGAAAGCTCTTGCCCACAGGGAACTCACAATCTTGCAAGAGTAACAGGCAAATAAACCAGCAATTGCTATTTAATAGCTAGCCAGCCCCTAAGGAGGGACCAAGGAGGGCTTCCCCATCTTTGAAGTATTGTGTCTCCATTAGAGTAGCAGGTAAGAAAGAAGATGGCTCAGCTTCCTTTTCCACATGAAAAAGCCCATGCAGGGTTAGAAACAAGCTCCCAGGCCTGTGGTTTAGAAGTAGTGGTGCTGGAACCAGAGCTCCTGTCTCCCTAGACCCTCTTCACTCTTCCGCACAGCACCCCGACACTACTTCTCAGGATAACTGAAGATGTACTCCTGCTCTAGTGGTTAGAGCGAAAGTGGGAGACCACAGAGCCCATGTTAAAGTGTCAGCAGATGGAGAGTCCCAGGGCAGTTGTTTCCAGATTCTTGATATCCTGAACAAAGAATTGAGCAGGACACTCAGATGGAGTAATGAGAGTAAGATTTATTTTCTAAAAAAAGAAAATATACTCTGCAGAGTGAGAAAATCTCATGGTTCCTGTCCTGATACAGGCAGGTACTAAATCTCTTAATTAAGGCCCTGGGATTATAGGAGTACCCATAATTGGGGACTGACAAGTGTCACAGCCTGGTGGGGTACCTGACTTGGCCCACCTGTTGGGAGGGGAAGTTTCCGGCCATACAGGTTTTTAGAGGAAGTGTCAGGGCCCACAGTTGGAGTGAGGCGGGGCATGTCAAATACCATGCAAATGAGGTTGGAAGCAGGCCAGAGTGAAGCATTTTTGGTTTTGCATATGCCTGGAGGACTGAGCAGGGCGGGGCGGGGACAGGATAACTTTTATCTGATTATTTCCTGATGTTTTGATGTAATCATGCAGCCCCTTGTTGTTTACTTGCCCTTGTTCTACCTCCTACCTCAAAAGGGCATGTATCATCCTCATGGGAGAAGAGTGTAATCAAGCTCAGGCCAAGTGTGTATATCCTTCTGTAGCTTTCCCTTGTCCTTGTTCCCAGTAAGTGTCCTCTACTGAAATTACACGCATTTTTTCATCCCCTATCCACCATGCTCTGGCTCTTTCTGATAATTCCCACAAAATCTCTTTCCCTTCTATCTCTATCTCTACCCAACAGAAGTCTACATGCTTCCCACGAACTCTCTCATCAAGTTTCTCCTTAACTTATGACTCTAAGTTCCTTGAAAGCCTGTATCCTGTTTTGTGTTGTTCACCTCTGTATTCCCAAGTCCCCAGCACAGAGTAGGCATTCAATAAGTATCAAAAGAATGAATAAATAAATAAATTCAGATAATAAGAATGTATCAGGTGCCTTAAAATTCATGACAGTGCAGTAGGTGCTTTAGATATGCAGTCAAGCTTTGGAGAAGCCAAATATAGGCAGAGTTGAGCAGTAAGGGGAGAACTACAAGTCATTAAGTGTCTACATGAGTGATGGTGATGTGGGTGCTCTGGAGAAGCAGAGTGAACCCCCACACACACAAAGTTTGGTCCCAATGCCAAGACCAACGATGTCACACACAAGAAGATATGAAAAGCATTGCTCTGATAATAAGGCTTTCTGGGGGAACAGGAGAATTCCCAAGCAGTCAGAAAATATCTTGAGAGAGCCAGAAAGGAGATTGGCTTTGGGTTTCTATAGTCGTTAAAGTGTGTGAGGGCTCCTGCACATGGGCTTACTTCATATGACTTCCCCCCAACATCCAAGGAAAGAGCACCTCAGCTTCCTAGCAGCTTGCCCAGAAGTGGGACAGAAGAAGAAGGAGGTACAAAAATTAAAAGCTGCCATAAATCAAATACCTAAAAATTGAGTGACTGTTTGTTAGAGATTTCAACTTTGTGAGTAGCTTTAAGTGCTTCACAGAAGGGTGAAAAGGCTGTATTATTGGTTACAGAGGATGTGACTGAGGAGGCTGCTGACTTTAAACAGGACTTGGACACCTGGCAGAGCCTTAGCTAATAATAAGCATGACTAGCAGAAGAAAAGGAAGCACTAAAGTTTGGTGAAGATATCAGGGCCCTACATAGGTGGAAATAGTGTGAACAAGAGAATAAGTCAGACAGCTACTAGGGCTGAAGGCAGGAGCCAGGTGCGGTGGCACACGCCTGTAATTCCAGCACTTGGGAGGCCAAGGCGGGAGGTTCGCTGTGAGTTCGAGGCCAACCTGAACTATGTAGCAAGACCCTGTCTCAAAAAGAATAAATAAATAAAATAATAAAAAACAAAATAAAGTTGGGGGCAGTAAAGTTCAGACAAGGTAGGACATTGCAGGACACCTGAAATATTGGAGGAAGGCACCAAATGAAGACATCTGAATTACCAAGTTATGCATTTAGATTTAATCCTTATAGAAATAGGCAACCAAGGAAAATTTTAAGAGTTGACATTAATACAAAGACAGTGATTCTAGAAACATTTTGAGAGATAAAAGAACAGAGTTTGGTGGAAAAGTGAATGTAAGAACATAAGGAAGAAGCCTGTAACTTAGATGTTCAGACTTCATAGCCAGAATAACCATTGTCCCCTTCTTATCCCTCTTTCCTATGTAATATCATGCAGGTGGATGTGTCATGGTATCTGCTGCTTATAACATCTCAAACAATTCATTTGCTAAACCTTGCACAGTAATAGAGGTAGTTTGCCAAGAATGAATTGATCAATATCTTCCCTCTTTTGTGATGTTTCCTGGAGAAAGCTCGAACTCTCCAGTCCAGACTATCAATGAGACACAATTGTATATATAATTGTATTTGCCTGTTGACCCCTGACACAGTGAAAATCATAGTGTTCTAGAAAAATTGCATTTCAAAACAAGACTCTCTGAAACTTCCCAGGCACTTTCATCAATGGAAGAATTCTATAACCTGGATCGGGACATTGAAGGATCTGCCAAGAGTTGGAAAAAGTTTGTGGAGTCAGAGTGTCCGGAGAAGGAGAAGTTCCCCCAGGAGTGGAAGAACACGACAGCCCTGCAGCGCCTCTGCATGATAAAGGCCATGCGTCCTGACCGGATGACCTATGCCATGCGGTAGGGAGCAGGAGGTGACAGGAGACCCTGGACGGGCATGCAGTAGGGACAATCTTAGGATGGCCAAATTAGCAGGGCTGATATATCTGCCATTCAGATGTAGTAATGGGAACCTTTGTATCAACCTCTAAAATCTCATGAGGTCAATTGCTCTGTATCCACCATAGGTTTTCTTAATATTTTAGTGGACAATTTGGAAATAGATGCTAATCAGTATCAGCATTGAAAAGGGTGCTGATCATGTCTAATATGGTGGAAGATGATAGGGTCCAGAGAACTGATGGAGTGTTCATCCTTTGCAGAGTGAATATCTCTTTCATCACAGAAAAGGGAAAAACAGATGGTTGTGGCGTAAGATGATAAACAAATGGCAGAAAATTGAGAAGGACTTTGTCTGCTGCCTCCTAATTGCTCTGAGAAATAGAAAGATCATCAGTTGAGTTTGTGTGAAAGAGGGTGACAGGGTTGAATATCTGAAGAGTGTAAGAAGGTTTGAAAAAATATCTGTGAAAAATAAAAGAGAAAGCTGACCAGGGAAACGTGAAGGATTCCAGGTAGAGTTGAGAAACCTCTTATTTAAGACCCTGCATTTGTGGCTCCGGTCTTCACCGCTGGACGATCTTCCTCAGAAGTTCAAATGCTCATTGACAGTTATCTTGATCCAGAGCTCAAGTCATTTCAAACTGGTGTGTTGGAACAAAAGTTAGGCAAGGGAGGTGAGGACATTGGCAAGAAAATGATTAGAAGTCACAGGCCACACAATGTATAGAGACAGAAAACAGATCAGTGTTTGCCTAAAACTAGGGGTTGGGAATGGGAATTCATTACATGATAATGAATCTTATTGGAGGAATGAAAATATCCTAACACTAGATTATGGTGAAGAATGTACAACTTGGTAAACTTATTAAAAATCTTTGAATAGTACATTTGAGCAGGGAGTTAATCATGTGGCATATTAATGATGCCTAATAAAGTTATTTTAAAAATATGCAAGGCCCTGAATTCAATCCCCAACACACCAAAAACTAATTAATTAATTAATTAATTACAGGCCATAGAGTCTACTTTTGATAGGAAAGAGGTACAGATATGAAGGGGATAATAGAAAAATAGACAAGCTAAAATACTGAAATTCCTGTGCATTTGCAGTGACATTTATACAGGGAAGATGAAGTAATGATACATCATCGAAAATGTAAGGATACAGATTCTGGCCAAAGAATGAGATGTTTCTACTTACTGTTTCAGATAGAGTAAGCTTCCAGGTAATGATAAGGATGAAGGTGTGGCCATGTAATCAGGTGGCTTCCGGGGTGGGGAAGGATGAAGATTACTCAAGTTGAGGACCCTAAGAATCTACAGAATTATCCATATAGATATTAATGTCACCTGGGCTGGAGAAGTCCATGAGCCAAGTGGCCAGGTGTTTGGTGAATGAGAAGGGTGACCAATTCAGCAATAGATAGCATTGATGTACTTGGGTAGTGGTGGTACAACTAGGGGAAATGAGCCTCAATGGGGACCACAAGATCAGAGAGGTTATGGCTAGAAAACAGCATTGTGCAGCAAAACAGTACTCTGACCACTGCCCATCCCGAAAGTACATCAGGTACAGCTGAGAAGGCTACAAGGAAAATAGTGTCCTGGGAGATAGTGGAAGTCTCAGTGATGGTCAGAATTTTGGCCAGACATTCAGTAAGTAGTTGCAGTTGAGGATTTGTTTAGCACAAAATGGGCCACTCTGGAAGGGATCATCGATAAGCGGAGTAAGATGAAAGGAATCACAGAGAAACACAGAACCTGAGAGGCTAAAGTCCTGTAGGGCCTTAAATCTTGGGTAGGGAAGCACTTAGCTGGGACATAGAGTACGGTAGATTCAGCTGCCCAAGCACATTTTAAAGGCATTGGTCCTAACCGTCTCCTGATGGGTGGAGTGATGTGAGAGGGCACCAGTCTTCATAGAAGGAGTCAGCAATGACCGAGGTGGATGGTGGTTCAGAAGGAGGCCTGGTCTAGGGGAGCAGCCCTGCAAGCAGCAGCACAAGCTCTAAGTACTGATCTGACAAGTGAACTTGGAGCCCATCCTAGCTCCGTAACCACTAAGCCCATGAGCTTGAGCACATCCTTTCGTTTCTAGAGGCCTCCATTTCTCAAGTATTATTTCATGACTAATACACATATGAACTTTCTTTCTGTCAGAGATTTTGTTGAGGAGAAGTTAGGAAGCAAGTATGTAGCAGGGAGAGCACTAGATTTTGCATCCTCATTTGAAGAATCTGGACCAGCCACTCCCATGTTTTTTATCCTGTCTCCAGGAGTAGACCCCCTGAAGGATGTGGAAACTCAAGGTAAGAAAAGCCTCCTCTTGGAGTCAAGACTGTGTGTACCCTGTGCCCTTTCATTCTTTGGGTTTTTTGGTTTATCTTTTCCACATTAAAGTGCACAATGCAGCTCAATATTTGCAAACCCTAGAGAGTTCAGGGTGATTGCTGAAGCAAAACTAGAGAATCATCCACCAGAGAGAGAAAGGACCATTCTGTGCTACACAAGGCAGAATACACAGCAGCAGATTCATGGAGGGGTCTTGTCCCCTCTGCCCCTGGCCCCCGTCTCCCTCCCCATAGTCGTGCCAATCTTTCTGAAATACAAGTATGATCCTGTCGTGGATTCCTGTTGCCTGGGATGGAGGAGAAGTCTGAACTCATTAAGTGAGTTCAAAGTCTGAACTCATTAAAATGGCGTACAAGGAACTTTGTCTCCCACTCTCTCAACCAATTTCTCCAGCTTACTTTCTATTATTAGTTTCCTATTACTGCTGTAACAAATGACCACAGACTGGGAGCCTTAAAACAAGCAAATGGCTGGGAGGGGGGGTGCCAAGAATTGGAGAGCAGGAAGGGGGGAGGAAGGGAGGGAGGGCAGGGGAGGGAAAGGGGATGAAAAAAGATTTAAGATGTGTTATGTACATGTATCAATTCCCTGCAAGGAATGTAATCATTATTACTGCAAACATGTCCTAATGAATATAAAAACTGAAGAAAATAACAAACACTGCACATCTATTACCTTATACTTCTGAGGGTCAGAAGACATAAATGGGTCTCTTAATAAGGATTCTTACAATTACATCAGGCCCACCCAGAGAATCCAGAATAATGTCAGAATTTCAAAATCCTTAATTTAATCACAGCTGTAAGGTCCTTTTTGCCATGTGAAGTAATAAAGCTTGGGCTGCAGATATTAGGACATGGATATCTTTGGGGGAGATTCTTCCTACCACACTTTTCAACTCCCTTCTTTTCCACTCTACACTTTTCCATCAGACTTAATTACATTTCATTCTCCCAAACAAAGTTTCCTTTCCTGCCTCTACCCATCCTGCAGATACTGAGTTCAGTGTTACTGTGTCAGGAAACCCCTCCTGACTCCCAAGATATGAGGCTGCCATGTATTCCCAGAGCACTCTGTTGTTACGATTTCCACACTGTCATTGTCCAATGACTTTTCTGTTTTCCTGTGAGTGCGCATTCCTTGGGCATCTGGTGTCTTTACCCTATAGTGTCCCCAGTCCCTCGCACCATGCCTTTCATCTGATGGGCCCTCAGTAGATACATATCTAGTTGTCCCTTGGTATCTGCGGGGGAATGGTTCCAGGACCCCTCACAGAAACCCAAATCTTCAGATGCTTGTCACTCATACAAAATGTCATAGTATTACATAAACCAGACATATCCTTCCACATGTTTTAAATCATCTCCAGATTATTGATAATACCCAATGCAATGTAAATGGTTGTAGTACTATATTGTTTCAGGATTTGCAACAATAAAAAATCATACATGTTTAATATGAACTGGAAATGTTCTTAATATTTTGACCTGCAGATACAGAAACTGAGGAAATGGAAAGCAACTGTTTAATGAAGAAATGCTCAAGTGAATCACTAATCAAAGCTATAAAACTAGCAAAACTATATTTTTCAAATTTAAATAAAGAAACGATGGGTTTTTATAAAACAAAATCTTTCTAAGTAAGAATACAGACCATGTCATACAACTCCATGAGCAGTCAGTCTTCTTTTACTCATAATGTAATGAAAGGAAAATACGCCTTGTGTTTGGAGCAAGTGAGATTAAGCTAGCTTGTCCCTAAAGAATGGATAAGAGTTATACAAGGAAAGAATTATTATTCACTAACTGAATGTATCTATTTATACTCTTAAAAATTCAAGTAACACCTCCTCATGTACTGTGGGGCAGGGGGTGTTTCTGGGGATCAAACTCAGGACCTTGTGCTTGCTAGGCAAGTGCTCTACCACTTGAGCTAAATCCCCAGCTCTCTGCTTATATATTTTTAAAGAATAAGTAATAAGTAAAATTTAAAATAAAAAGCAACAGTCCCCATTTCCAGCCTTTCTCACACCAAGCCCCCTTCCCAGACACTATGCTTTTGTCCGTTTCTGAATTTAGCCCTCCAGAAAGATTTTGTTTTCTCTTTCATACTAATAATATTTTTCACCATTTCTGAATTCATCGATTTTAGACAACTTTTATTTCCAGATATGAAAAATAAGGATTTATGGGACTAGAGAAATATCTCAATGGTACAGCAATTTTGCAGCATGCCTAAGGCCCTGCATTTCATCCCAACACTGAAAAGGGGGAGCGGGGGATTTAGCCCCCATTATGGTCTTGGATTCTGTACATGTCTGTTTAGCATCCATGCAGTACAGGGAGTTTCTTCCTCTCTGCATTCTGAATGCACTGATTTTAGTGACCTCACTAACTGAAGAGAGACTATCCCTCATGAAACTAGTTAGTTCTTAGAGACAGCCAAAGACTCACCTGGGAGTCCCCCTTCACATGAAAACTAAACCACATGCCCACCTGTCTCCTTTATCTAACTCTCACCCATCAAGCTAATATTCTTTCTGTCCTAAATCAGACCGGGGTCAGATACCAGACAAGTAGGGACAGTCCTTATTCCCCAAAGCCCACAAGAATTATTCAATTTAACCAACCCTAAACTGTGCACCCTGCCCTGCCTTGTGTTTCCTACAGAAACTCTAGTAAAGGTTCTGGCCTAGAATTTCCCCTCACTTCCTCTGCCTCCTGACCAAAGCTAGAGCTTCCCCATGTGGTCCTGCATAGTCTTTCATGCCCCCTTTTCTCAGGAAACATAAGTGATAAAAATCTTTTACAGACAGTAGCCTCCCTTATGGCCTCTCACAGTCACCTCCATAAATTAAAATCCCACAGATATGAATGGGACATGCTACTGCCCACCAAACTCTTTTCCCTCCCAAATTTTTCAACAGGCTCATTGAGATATAACTCGCAAACCATAAAATTTAATATTTGGGCACAATAGCTTGTAACAGCCTGGTAAAATAGACTCTGTTTTAAAAATATAGTATATAATTCTCAGTGTTTTAGTATATTCACAAGGCTGTACAACCATTACCTCATTTTCAGAAAACTTATTTCCCTAAAAAGAAAGTCTATATATACTAGCAATCACTAATTGCATCCCACCACCCACCCAGCCCTAGTCAACCATCAATTTACTTTCTAGCTCTAATATTTGGTTATTCTAAACTCTTCATATATGTGAAATCATATAGTATGTGCTTTCCCGTGACCGGCTTCTTTCATTTAACATAACATTTCCAAAGTTGATCCATGGCATAACATGTATAAGAAATTCATTTTCCTTATGGCTGGACATGTTCCATTTTATGGCTATTCCACATTTTATTTATCCATTCATCAGCTGATAGACTGATAAGACTATTTAATTTCTTGACTTTCATGAATAACGATGCTATGACCATTCATGTACAAGTTTTTTTGTAAGAATGTATTTTCAGTTCTCTTGAGGATACACCCTGAGTAGAACTGTCGTACTAGAAAATAACTCTGTGTTTAACTTTTTGAGAAAGTGCCAAACTGTCTTGCAAAACAGCTGGACCATTTTACGTTCCTGTTAGCAGTGTGTGAATTTCAATTTTTCCATAGTATCATCAACACTTGCTACTGTCTGTCTTTTAATTCCAGCTACCATAGAGGGTAGGAAGTGGTAACTCATTGTGGTTTGCATTTGCACTTCGCAAAAAATGTTGAGCAACTTTTCCATGTGGTTATTGGACATCTATATATCTTCTTTGGAGAAATGTCTATTCAAATCTTTTGTCCATTTTTAATTGGGGTATTTCTCTCTTTGTTTTTGAGTTGTAGGAGTTCTTTATATATTCTGGATACAAGTTCCTTTTATATGTGATCCACAAATACTTTCTCCATCTGTGGGGTTTCTGTTCACTTTTTTAAGCAGAAAAGTTTTTAACATTTTTGAAATCCAGTTTTTTTTTTCCTTTGGTCTATTGTGCTTTGATATTGTATTTTATAAACCACTGTCTGTCCCAAAGTTACAAAGATTTTTCTCCTGTGTGTTTTCATCTAAGAGATTTCTTTTTAGCTATTACATTTAGGTCTACAATTCATTTTGAGTTAGTCTTCATAGATGATATAATGAAGAGCTCCAAATTTGTTCCTTGGCATGTGGATATCCAATGATCCCTGTACCATTTGTTGCAAAGATTGTTATTACTGAATGAATTATCTTAGAAGTCTTGTTAAAATTAGACTGACCATAAATGGAAGAGCTTATCTCTGGACTATACTAATTCCATCTATCGATTTATGTGCATATACGTATATGCCATTAACAGTCTTGATACTGTGGCTTTGTGTTAAGTTTTGAAACCAGAAAGTATAGGCTGGGGATTTAGCTCAGTGGTTAGAGTGCTTGCCTTGCAAACACAAGGCCCCGAGTTCGATCCCCAGTGCCAAAAAAAAAAAAAAAAAGTATAAATTCTCCAACTTTGTTTATTTCAAGATTATTTGGGATACTCGAGGGAACTCATATTTCCATATAATTTTAGGACTATCTTGTCAATTTCTGCAAAGAATAAATAAATAAAGATAGCCCAGATTTCAATAGTTAGTTGCACTAACTATGTAGATCAATTTAGGTCATATTGCCATCTTAACAATGTAAGTGTTCTGATCCACGAATATGGAATGTCTTTCCATTTATTTAGTTTTTAATGTAGTTTCTTTTAACAAAGTTATGGACCAAAGTACTGTCTTGCACTTCTTTTGTTAGATTTATTCTTATTTTTAAAATTATATTATGAATGAAATTCTTTCCTTAATTTCATTCATTGATAGTAAAATTTTATACATTAACATGTAACCTAAAAACTTGCTGAATTTATTAGTTCTAGGATTATTAGTAAATTCTCTATATACAAGACCATGTCATATACAAATGGACATGGTTTTACTTATTTCCAATCTGGCTTCCTTTTTAGTTCTTTTTTCTTTTCTAATAGCTATAGTTGGAATTTCCAGTAAAATGTTAAATTGAAGTAACAAATTTGGATACCTTTGTCTTGTCCCTGATCCGAGGGGAAGTTTTTCAGTCTTCATCACTAAGTGTTATGGTAACTGTGTGGTTTTTGCAGGTATTCTTTATTAGATTGAGGAAGTTGCAGATTATTTCCAGTTTTAGTTTATTGAGTTTTTTTCTTTTATTGTAAACAGTTAGATTTTGTCAAATGCTTGTTCTGCATATAGTGAGAGGATAATACCATTTTTTCTTTATTCTGTTAATATAGTATATTGTATTAACTGATTTTTTTTAATTTAACCAACTTTTCACTCCTAGGATTCCGATTAGTCATATAATCCTTTTTATATCTTACTGGGTTAAATTTGGTGATACGTTGTTGAAGATATTTGCATGTATTTTCGTAAGGGATACTGACCTACCTATTCTCTTTCCTTGGGACCCTTTTGTCTGCACTAGAATAGTATTATGAGACTATATGTCAGACTGCATTGAGAAGCATTCTTTCCTCTTTTTTTGTTGTTGTTGCTGTCATGTGTATTTATATAAAGGGTTAGTGTATTAGCTTTTCATCATTACAACAAAATACTTGAGGCAGCTAACTTCATTAAGAAAAGAGGTTTATTTATCTCATATCTTTGGAGGTTGAAAGTCCAAACAGCATAGTTCAGTCTCTGGCAAAGGTCCTATGTTGGATGGCAGGATCATGTATGTAGGAAGAATGACATAGCTAGCCAGGATGCAGAGAGGGGGGAGGAGCCAGGTTTGTTCCTTGTATAGCAACCCTTTCAAGAAAGCTCCAAGGTCACACAAGATAATCACTTCTAGACCAGTGCCCTCAATGACCCACGGACCTCCCACTAGCTCCCCCTGCCCCCACCCCACCCCTGTTTTTAAATATTTCACAGCACCTCCCATATCACCACCATGGAAACAACGCCTTCAATCACATGACTGCCTGGAGATACCTGAACCGTAGCAATTGGTATTAAATCTCATGAATGTTTGGAGAACTCAGTGATGAAGACTTCTAAGTCTGAATTTATCTGATTAGAAGTTTTAAATTATGTGTTTAATTTCCTTCCCAGCTCTGTTCAGATTTTCTATTTCTCTTTGAATCTGTTTCAGTAATTTGCTTCTTTCTAGAACCTTATTCATTTCCTTCATGCTATACAATTTAATGGTAAACAACTCCCAAATTTTGATATCTATATTAAATGTTTAACTCTTCTTGTGGATATGTTGTGATTTAAATACTTGTAGCAAAATTTAAATTTTAGATTTCTTTTTACTTCATCTGTATAAGCTGAGGCTTCTATTTTTCAACTCTTGTCACCTATGTGTTTATATTCAGATAAGAATAAAATCATATTTTTTAATAGTATGTAATTTTTCTTTTTTAACAAGAACATGTATTGGTACATTGTATACATAATGATCATTTCATCATGGTTATTTTGTACCTGTACATCATGTATCTTGGTTTTATAAAATCATATTCTTTACTGTTAACACCAGTAATCCTTTTCTAAGCATTAATTTTTAAATTCAAAAACCAATAAATAGCACTTTTATCCTAATGAATATAAATATATTATCTACTGCAGAGCCAAGAACGTCTGAAGTTATACTTCCTTCTTTTTGATTCAATGCCATAAGCTGTAGGGGCCTTCAAAGAATGTTCTTAGCACAGAGGTTTAAAATCATGTAAAATTTCAGTTTGCTTCATATGTAAATGGTGATTTTCTTTTCTAGCTTCTAGTTTTTCCTGGAGTTGCAAATTGCCTTTTATTTTCTTGGAAAAAGATCAGACTATCCCATTCAGCATAATCTCTCATTTCTTATTCATTCTATAGTTGAAAGGAATCCACTCTAATCTTCTTGACAAGATGTTTCCTAGAGCCCACTGGCATCCTAGTCTAATATAGATAAACTGTATTTTGGCCTTCTCAGAAGCCATCTAGGAAGCTGTCATCTTGGAATTTATTTTCTTGATAGAATATTAAAGTCTTTGTGTCCCACATTTTTATTTCCTACTTTTTATCTTTATTTTGCTGGAGCAAATCAACAGAAAAGAATCATTCGATGTAAATTTTCTGAATCCTTCAGTGTCTAAAAATGGAATCTTGCCAACAAAATTATTTGACAGTTTTTCTAGATCCCAATTGATTTTTATTTAGAACTTTGGATAAATGGCTCTGTTGTCTTCTAAAGCTAGTTTTCTACATGGGTACTTATATGTTATTAATATATTTTTCTTTTGTTTCTTGTTTGATGACAAATTTTTAATTCCCTGGAAACTTTAGGATATTCTCTACTTGGTGTCCTAAAATTGCATATCTGCATCTAGTTGTAGGTCCTTTCCTTTCATCTGCTCAACTCTCATGGGCCATTTCAAGGAAAAATCACATCTTTCTTTATACCAGAAATTTGACTCGCTATTTGTGGAAATGCCACCACTACTCACAAAGTTCTCATGCTAGAACTCAGGTATCAATCATTTTAAATATCTCCTCCACCGTCTACCACATTCAGTCCTAATTGTCCCTATTTTTTATTTGGATTCTAGTCTGAATCACCAACATCTCTTGCCTGGATTATTAAAATATTCACTCTGCAATCCTTTACCAACCTGCATCCAGAACCATCTTGCTAAATCTCAGATCTATCCATACCACTCTCCTGCTTAAAATCTTCAATGTAATCCCATTATTCTAAAAGTTAAGTCCAATATCACTAACATGATCAGTGTGTCCTGTATGGGCAGGCCTTTCTTTCAAGTGCTGGGTTTTTCCTTCCCCCTTTTTCACTCTATTCCAGTTAGGTGACTGTTTTAGATCCTTAGTCATACTGTGAGACTTCCTGAACTAGGGCACTTTCACAAAAGGTTCCTTTTATCTGAAATAATCTCACCAGCCCAATGCCTATTTATCCTTCAAAGATGAGTGTCTCTTGACCTCCTCCTGGCAAGACCATTCGGTTCCCCATTATACTTTCTTCTAGCACTCAATACATGTGCGTCAGAACACTTGATACAATTCTAATTTAATCACTGTTATAATTTCAACTTCTGTGTGCCTGCCTGCTTGTCACTAACATTTCTGAGGTCGGGAACCATATCATCTTGTTTAACATCTTCCTACCAGACCCTCAGTGTAACCAAGCACAGATAATGTGCCCAGAAAATATTTGTTGAATGTTTAACCAATAACTGAGTGAATATCATAAGGGCTGTTATCATAGCTATGTGTTTCCTGACTTTCACACTTTTATAAGACTGTACCTTCTTTCTGTCCCCTGGAGACCTTATTCTTTTCATATGGGTAAATCTAGTCTCTTCATTTTTATTCAATGTTTTCCCTTTTAGACGCTTTCATATACTCTGTTTATGAGCAATTTCCTACTGTTCTTAGCCAATTGACCTCCAACTATTCCATCATGTAGTTTGAAGTTTCCTGTCACCTCAGGCAAATGGACCCTTCCTGATCTTTATTGGTTATTCGTCTCTGAATACATTATCTCAGAATTGCCCTTGGCTTAATCTTAATGCAGACTTCCAGAAGCAATATTGCTGTTCATCAACTACAGATTACTGATCCCTGTGCCATTCTCGCGCTCTCGCTTCCTCCTTTTCTACCTTCTTGATGGTTTGATTTATTTTCTAATTCACCTATTTAGAACATATATTCTGAAGACATACAAGCTTCCCACACCTTGGATGTAATCAGTTTGCCTGATGAACTCCTATCTTCAAATTTGGAATCCATATGGCTGGCCCAAACACTTTCCCCAGCCTTCCCTAGCCCCATTTATTAAATGAACTCATTGTCTCTGCTTTGTTCAGCCTCCATATATCAGACAGTTCATTGCATTCCTCTATTTAGACTTAAAAAGCTTAGTATCTTTTTCTATCTTTGGAGTTTGATTTATGTTCTTAACTCCTTTATTTCTCCATTTGTTTTGCTATGACAGTCCTTAATATTGGGTAGGAGTGTAAAACCCAAGAGTAAAGATGTGTTTGTCTTCGTTTCACCCTCCTCCTCCCTAAAAAAAAAATGCATGTACACATAAACAAATTGGGAGTTCCCTCAGCTCCCTCATCGACTGACTTTTTGTTTAGGGATCTATATTTTTCTGGTCCTTTTGTGCCATTTAGTATCTTCCCAGATTTTCCTTCCTGAATATTTGTGAAAGAGGAGGAGGGCGAGGAAGAGGAAATCCTACCCACTTTCCTGGCCTCTGTCTTAATTTAAATCTACCACCATCCACCCTCACTGTTTCCTTCTTGCATCACTGATTAATCTTTTAGTGGTGCTTTAATTGTACTCTTCTTCTCTCTCTTTTCTCATCACCTGCTTCCCAAATGAGCCACATTTCCTTATGTGCTCATTCATTTTCATTTTTGCTTCACCTTCTTCTCCCTTGTTTTGTATTGCCCAAGATACCTTCCTACTCCCTGAGTCACTGTGAAGATAAAAATGAAATCTCAGATGTGAAAAGACTTTGAAAAGTTAAAGTACTGTAGCATTGTACGACACTTTAATGATGACAATGCTTCATCTGTTCTCAGAGGCAGCTCGGTGGGCTCCTTCCTTCACATCCTCTTGTCACAGCCTTTCAAAGAGGAGCTCCGTCATCAGCCCTCCCCTAACCAGTCCAGTCTTACAGAGGTACCTTCTCTGGTCTTTCTTTTACTTGGCAGCATGATTTTGCTTCATCTCCTTCCTCCTTTGTTTAGGTACCTGCCTTTGACAAAATGAATTCTGTCACTTCTCTTTGATGATCAGAAGGAAGCTGTGTATCCCACCTTTGGCTTCTGCTGCCTCCTTTTTCTCCTTCTGATGTTCTGGTCAGAATAATGAGCTCACTTGAATTCATCTAGGCCTGATGTAACTTAGTACCTTTGCAGCCAGATTATCAATACTTTGGGTCAAGTCACTTTTGAATCATGCCTAGCCCCATTCTCTTTTCTTCAAGGGGCAATTAAAAATGTATTAGCACTAGATGTGGTAGCACACACCAGTAATCCCAGCACTCTAGGAGTCTGAGGCAGGAGAATCAAAAGTTCAAGACCAGTCTGGGCAACTGAGTGACTTAGTGAGACCCTGTCTCAAAAAAAATTTTTTATAAAAGGACCAGGGATGTAGCTCAGTGCAAAGACCCTACATTCAATCCCCCGTACCAAAGTAAGTAGCTTAGACTGGGGTAAGTTTAGTCTTTAGAGAGTCACTTCAGGATTCATGGAGTATTATGTTTTATGATGAAAGAAATGTATCTTTTCATGTTCCAGAGAGCACGAGAGTGAACCGAAGATGTATAAAATACAGAAAGAGATGGGATTTAGAGAAGAGAATGTTAGGCAGGAAAAGGATACCATTCCCATTAAGAGATGTATGTGCATTAATGCAAATAAAATGGTACTAAGCTGAAGGAATTTCTACTCTAGGTAGTGTATGCTGTCTAATAGGAGTAGAGACTGAAGCAAATTGCTGAGAGTAACAAGGTGGGGCCCATTTGGCTTAATGACAGAGAGGGCTGGGTAATTTAGCCCACTTCTGGACACATGGCCTGAGTACCATTAGCACTGAGGTTGAGAATCATGATCTTGTAGTAGCACCAGTTCATGGAATGTATTAATTTTCTCTTTTAATAATGTTTGGATTCATTCAGAGTTGAGGTTTTATAAAAGCTATGTAATGAAAAGACAATGAAGTTGGGGATTCTATAAGATTATGGTTCAAGATAAGGATTGCTGGGTTCATATTATAACAAACAAAAGGTAAAGGCAAAGATTAGAAAAAATAGAAGCGGTAGGTATGGTGGTGCCTGCCTGTAGTCCCTGGTGCTCAGGTGACTGAGGCAGGGGGATGGCTTGAACCTAGGAATGTAAGGCCAGCCTATAGAACACAGCAATACCTTATCTCAACTAAACAAATAAAAGTCAACAGTGGATATAAAAGAATGGTATTGCAGTCATGAGACAATTCTCGGTGATGGTAAAGTTCAGGGTGCAGCCACACAGAGTGGGTAGCATAAATGGAATGGAGTTCTTGGAAGATAAGGAAGCTTGAGGCTGGATGTTGGCCAAGTCTTCCATAACATCAAAGTTTACTAGAATCATGATGAAATAGGAACCAAGTTCAAAGCCCCTCCTAGAAGTAAATTTCACTGGGAAGTTGCTGGGTGGCAGAGAACATTAAAGTTAGTAGATAATATAGCCAGAAAACATTTGCTTTAAAATGGAAAGTGCTTGATATGAGGGCAGAGAAGACAGAGTCCGCAAGGAGCAAGAGAATACTAGAAAAATGTTTCCCTTCCTCCAACGCCCCAGGTGTGTGGAACTAGACGGGGGATGTAACAGTCACGGGATCCACAAAGAGACTGAAAGGCGATAAGCACACTGTGAAGAGGTCAAAGGGGTTTACCACGGTTCCAGGTGACACCACCATCTGGAGAGCTGGAAGGAAAGTCGGAAGGGAGAGATGAGTCACGGGCAGTGGAGGGGACAGCGTGGAAGCCAGAGCACAAAATAACATGACGGTGAGGGGGTTGCTTGTGACCTAGAAGCCACCCCCTCACCGTCTTGATACCCTCAAAGTTGCAAATGGAAAAATTCTGCAAGCTGAGCTCACACACTGAGACTGCCATGTGACACAGTCATGTCTGGCTAAGCGGTGAGGTACTGGAAGGCTCATCAATGTTTCCCTCTCTCAGTGTTTCCAGGATCCATTTCTTTCTTCTCAGTCTCACGTCAGGCCTCAAGCCTAAACCAATGCAGACTGATCCTAGCTGCGCTCAGCAAAGTTAGGCTTTGCCCCCATTACAACCCTCCCATCTGTGGTTTTCAAATCTATTAAGTGCCCCTTCCCACATATCCTTCTCTCACTAATAAAAAAAAAGACTCTTTTGTGAGTAACAACATCACAGAAGCCATCTAATAATCCCAGCACCTTTTATTCTGATATTTTCCCTTGAATTAGTTGTTTATCAGTTTTAAAGCTGACATCAAACTTATTGCCAGGTAGGATTTGTAGAGTTTAATAAAAGTATTTCCTGGGTTCATCTCAGTTGAATCTATAATAACTATTTCTCAATACAAAAAAGTCATCATCTTGGTTGTCCTATTCACTTGAAGGAGAATCTATACATTTTTTGTACTTCAAAGAAATGTCCAATATTAACAGCTTTTTTTAAAAAACTTTGCTTGCACAAGTATCATTTTTTTCTCTGAGAATAAATATTTTTATTTATTCAGTACAGTATTCTAGTACAGATTTTTATTCTTTTTCCTTTTTTGAATTTCTCATCTACCTCACCTTCCTAGAAAATTTACTCAATGATTCCTTTGTGGAATACATTTTTATAATCCTTTTATTTAAAGAATGATATATAATTTCTAAACTTTATTGGATTGGTCTAGTAGCTAATGTGTAAGCAGAATTGGTCCTCTTTATTAAGGCCATTTTTTGTGTTTTCTTTGGCTTTGGAGAACAACTCATGGGCATTGGCCTTGCTTTAAAGGTATGATTATGACGTTTTGTTTTTATGGTCATTCCTGTACTTTGTTTTCAACGTCAGCAAGACTTATCAAGATCCATGCAGTGAAACATTCATACCTGTGCAACCAAGCCCCTTAAACTTGCCTCTTTCCTCTCCAATTCATGCAAAATAGTCAGATAAAATTTTTCTGTGTATTGGGAATAATAAGAGAAAAAGTTAATATAGTGGAAAGTACAGAAAGCTAGAACTGAATCCTGCCCCCACACGGCCACACCTCCTGGTAATGCTCCAGAGAAGGAACAGTACACATTTGGGGTACAAAGCAAATGAGAAGGGACCAGACCTACGTGCTTGCTCTTTGACCCTTTCAACAGCAGCCCCATGTAAGTTAGTGGACTTCAAATGGGAGCCACACAAGAGAGCATCAGTATCCTACCAGCTTTGAAGGGTGAGGTGGAGCTGCACATTTGCTTATGAATATTAAACAACACAGATCATTAGACTCAAGAAATGATCGTAACAACTCCATACTCCTTTTAGGAAGAAAACTCGGATATACCTTCAACAATCGGAACTTTCACAACGTGTCTTTGGGGCAAGGACAGGAAGTTGTGGCTGAAGCTGCACTGGACCTAGCTGCCAAGAAAGGCCACTGGGTTATTTTACAGGTACATCCCCTCTGCCACAATCTGGGTCATTCTTGACCCGATGCTTATTGAGGCTTCCCCCCATAATCTTTGTGCACTCTCAGCTGTCATCCGCCTGTCCTTCCATGGCCTTGCTTCCTTCACATTCTCATCTTTTCTCTTGCTGACTCCCCTCACTCACACATCTTTCCCCCCCCCCGCCACCTCCAGTAACTCTTCTCCCTACTCACCTGCTCTACTGCTCTCTCTAGTGTAAACAGTTCTACTTACAAAAGGAAGTGGATTCTGCTTTGATGCATGTTCAAGAAGATGGATCCATGGCAGTGGATCCTTTCAGCTGCAGATTCCTTCCTATAAATTTCATGGACTTTCTTCAGCTCTGCTTTTCTATTGTGTCATATGCTTTTGGCTTTATGTGTGACTGAAGCATAGGAGCTGCTCCAGCCCCTTCACTGAAAAGTCACACTCATGTTTAGAAATCTGGAACGCCTACTGTTGGTAATTTCTACAGTTACGGGAGGGGGAAAAGTCACAACTCTTGAAGCCTGTTCTCTTAGTCTTCATTCATGCAACTCATAAAGGGTTGTTGCAGAATAAGTGGCTTTCTTCTCTTTTCTCTGTTACCACTCTACAGTCACTTCTGTCAGAGCATCCTCCATTGCCGTGCCAGCAGGACTCCTTAGATGATTTGTCTTTTGCTAAATCTCCTTAGGAAAGTGATGGTCTTTATTCACCTTTTCTCATCAAACTCATTGCCTTAAATATGTAGATGCTCAATAAAATCCTGTTGGACCAGGTGTGGTGGCACATGCCTGTAATCCTAGCTTACTCAAAGGAAGACATGGAGATTGCATGTTCCAGGCCTGTTTGGGCAACTTAGTGAGACTCTCCCTAAGGGACTAAGACTTATTTAAAAAGGAGTGCAGGTGCAGATTAGTAGTAGAGCATGTGTGAGGCCCTGGGTTCAATCTCCAGTGCTGGAAAAAATAAAGCCTATTGGCTAAAAGAATCAATGAAGAAATTAAAGAAAGATTAAACAAAAAACCCAGTCATTCTCACCCTGAACTGACTCTCATTACCAAGAACTTCATCTGTCTCCTGATTACTCACTGCACCACATCTTGCTGTTGAGTCTTCATCCTTAATTATCCTGTTATTTATTGGCAGCCTAGCAATGAAGGGATCTGCAGCTCCCTGGGACTACTTTTCAGAAAGCAGTGGGAATCCCAGGAGAAAAGATGACAACATCTGGATTCCTGCTTCTTCCCATGTGCTGGGAGGTGAACCCCACCCCAGTGGGACCATCTCAGGCTTATTTGCCAAGAGACCCCCTTCTGAGCACCAGGCCCTGGGGAACCAGCCTCTCAGCCTGGAGGTGGGAGTGTTCCTGGCACTGTGCTGGCTCTGATGAGCCCACTCAGACAACAAGCACAGTGTTTCCTCCTCAGCCCCTACTGAACACCCAAGAACCCCACGTTTTCTGCTGATGTGGCTTCTGTGAGCTATTATAGACTTAGTTCAAAGGCACCTCTCTAATCCCTAGTGACTAGGCATTTTCAAGGCAAGTTGTTTCTCCCGATGAGCACAACGCAAGATGGATGCCTTCCTTTCCTCCTGAATGAGACATCTGATTGTGTAATAGATATGGTCTGTCCAAACTGTAAAGTGCTGACAAGCATAAAGGATCCATGCTGATTTGTGACATCACTCTTAAGACTCTTGGCTGCCTTGTTTTTTAAGAACTCCCTGGTATACTGAACTAAACTGGACTGGGGGACAGTGTTTCCAAGCCTAAGAACCTGAGAGTCTGAGAGTCTAGAGGGGAAAAATGGAAAAACAGCAAGTTCCTCTTCCAAAATCTAGAAAACACTTCACACTATGTCCCCTTTGAGAAGATTTTCAAGGATACTCATGGATGAATGGCTCTGAGAATCCTGTGGTATAAATACCTTGTTCAATCCAGCGTTTCCCAAATGTACCTAACATCTATTACAGCATCCCGTGGCACACTTTGGGAAATGCTGTTGGAGGACCCTACCCCACAGGTCTCAGGCGTCCTCTCAAGAGAAAGCTGTTTCTCAAAAGATGAGTGTGAGACCAGGGGTCAGTTTGTGCCTGCTCTTCCTTCCTTGCTGTAATTTCTGTGGGTCCTAGCCGGGAAATCCAGGCCTGTAAACCTAGCAGGGCAAATTCAGGTCCTTGAATCCATCCCAGGAGTCTATCTCCAGGCAAGAGAAGTTCTTTCTCTCAGCACGGTCCAGCCGTGCCCTACCCTGCTGCCCGAAAGCAGAAGTTGGAGTACCTGAAGCAGCTGAATTACTTGTGACTTGTTGGTGCTGCCAGGTAACAGGAACTCTGGCTTTCTGCATAGCCCATTAAACTGTCTGCTCTGATAGAGTGATTACAAATGAGTTCTTTAACGGATCTTCATTTCAGCTGCCACTACGAACTCTTCCATAGCATTTTACAGTATAGAAAGCCCTTTGAAATCCATTACTTTTAGTTATTTTCAGTAACTGTGAAATAACTAAGGCAAACATTATAGTTATTTCTCTTTCTATAGAAGAGAAAACACTGTTCAGAAACCCAATTACTGTGGTCCTAGTAGTGTGCTCCGTGCTAATGCATGTGTTTAAGGCTTTACAAACCTACTTCCTCAAATATTGATTGGGGAGCTTTTATCTACCCATCACAATGAAACATATTTCAAGGAAGCCAAGTGACTATCATTACCAAAGTGAAAGGTATATTCTGAAAGCAATGCTAAGAAATAAATGCAAGACTTCATGGAAAGACAGACAGACAAATAAAAGTCATATATTAGGGGAGGAGAAATGGTCAAATATCAGAGGAGCCTGGGTTGGAGTAGGGAGCTACTGTGAGTCTTGTGAGCAGCAACGACTCAGAGTGTTTTAAGAAGATAAGTTTGGCAACAATTAGTAGAATGGTTTGGAGAGGAGGAGAGACAACTCAGGAAAGCTGGCTAGGAGTTTAAATCAGTACCTTTCAAATTTCAACATGGATTCAAATTGCCGGAGGATCTCATTAAAATGCGCTGATTGAGTAGGTCTGTGTGGGGCCTACAATCCTGCATTTCTAACCAAATCCCAGGTACCATGCCCACAGCACTGGTCCGTGCACTCCTTCTGACTCTGAAGGGTTCTATTAATCCAGGCATCAAGTGGTGGGCAAGTGGACCAGGAAGTAACCATGAACTAGAGGCCCCAAGTGTGATCTCAAATGGCATCAATATCACCTAAGTACTGGTCAAAATGCACATGCTCAGTTTTCACTTTTGACCTACTAAATCAGAATTCTGGGGCAGGGACCAGAAATCTGTGTTTTAGCAAGTCCTCCAGGGGATTCTCACGCACAGTCAAGTTTGAGATCACTATGCTAGAAAAACTTAGGATCCTCAAGTGATTAGGCTCAATTTGCAGAGTGGTAACAGGTCTCCATTAGTGGGCAACCCAAGACAATTTCTGTGATGTGGCTTAAGACATTTTGGTTATTGAAAGGCATTCAGTTGCAGAATAATGTGAGTGCACCTAATGTCTTTGAACACTTAAATATATATGCTAAACACTAAAAAATGATTGAGATTGTAAATTTTATCTCATGTCTATTTTACCACATTTTTTTTAAATTATGTGATCCTAAGACCTAACCCCTAGCTGCCTTTTAGACAAATGTTTACTGCTAATAGAGCTAAACCGATTCTACATGGGGTATCGCTTTCTTCCCACCAGAACATTCACCTGGTAGCCAAGTGGCTCAGCACCCTGGAGAAGAAGCTGGAGGAGCACAGTGAGAACAGCCACCCAGAGTTCAGGGTCTTCATCAGTGCTGAGCCTGCACCCTCCGCTGAGGGCCACATCATCCCTCAGGGCATCCTGGAGAACTCCATTAAGATCACCAATGAGCCCCCCACTGGTATGCATGCCAACCTGCACAAGGCCCTGGACAATTTCACTCAGGTACTGCCTCCAGAAGGGAAGGAGGGCACTGCACCTCACAAAGAGGTGCTTTAAACCAGTACCAGGTCGTGGGGTGGAATGCTAGGTGGGCTATACATCAGTGCTCATCCAGGTGAAATGTGCTCTGCGTGCAGTTGACCTTCATCCCGCACCCACTTAGTACAACTCAGTGGCCAGATGCAGCTAAAGGAATCGAGTATGGAGCTTTTCTTTGGCAAAACACGTTGGCGAGCTTTCTGCAAGTCTACTGTTAATATTCCAAGATGGAGAGGGCGTATGGCTATAAAATTAATGGATATGCAATACTCAGTCGCATTTATTGGCTAAGCAGCCTATGTTTAAGCAGAGGGATGACGCTTTCATTCAGATGATATTACTTGCCCTATACTTGAATCTTGAGCATGGAGGGTTCAAATTATCCAGGTGTCAGATACTGGGGAATCGGAATGTAACCACAAAGACTCTTAACGTGCACTCTCCTGAAGCAGCACTATTCGCATCCCCTGAGAATGTGTTAGAAATGCAGATTCTCAGGCCCCACTCAAGGCATACTGAGCCAGAAACTGGAGTGGGACCCAGGAATCTGTGTTTTAGCAACTCTCCCAAGTGATTTTCACGCACAGTCAAGTGAGAGAACACTATGCTCCAGAGACCCAGAATATCAAGATATAGGGATTAGACACCAGCTACAACATTGCTAGAACTTCCACTACTGACAATTCCAAGATGAATGCTATAGAAGTGTTTCTACAGGCAAGGCCAGGCCCATGGGTGACCTATCGAGTCTATGAAGTAGCACCTGTGAAGCCTGCAGCTCAGGCCTCTTTCATCTTCTGGGGAAGGCACTACTTTGTTGTTCTCCCTTGGGAGTTTCCACCTTCCTGGGAAAGGGAGTACATGAAAGTGTTTAGATGAGTGGCCAGGGGGTCACTAGTCCATTCACGACACTGAGGCTTTCTGGCATCTAAGGAGAAGCTTCTAGGAGCTGTTGGAGAGGTTTTCTCTCTGATGTCATCTTATAAGAGCACCACTGAGTCTCTGGTTTCACAGAAGCTAAAACTCTAGTCCCAGACAGATCATCCACCCAGAAACTTGAAATGTTGAGAAGAGCTCCCCAACAGAACAATTGGTCCAAAAAACTTGGTTTAAAGCACCCATGCTACTTGCACTTGCAGCCTGGTTTAACTTAGAAGGAGATGGAGACCATGTGGGAATCAGAGTCTCCAAAGATTTTACTGACTGCATGATGCCTTCAAAGCATAGGTGTGGCCCTGTCCAACTCAGAGTGGAAAGCATCCACAAAGGCTGGGGAAGCTAAATTTGTCCACTGTTCTCTTTTTCACCACCCTTTTCAACTCAACTCCAAAATCCATACATCATCTAGAGCAGAGAATGGGGGAACATCATCAGGAGATTTATTTTAGCTTGAGGTTTTTGTTAAGAAACATCCTATCACATGGCAAAGGTTGGGTGCTCTCCTGTCCGTGGGTATCGTCTTTCCTTCTTTTTTTTTTTCCCAAGTGGGTCTTGATGAACCTCCTAGATACTCTGAACCAGAATACAGAGGTCAAAACTCCTAAATTTTCTACATTTTTATGTTCTATGTAGGGGAAAGACACATGCTCAAGTTTTACATATACAGCCTTCCTTACAGGAGGCTTGAGCAGAGAGAGTTCTGCCCTTAAAAGGCATAGGGGGAGAAGTGATTTCATATTCCTATAATCTCAGGTATTCAGGAGGTTGAAGCAGCAATATCACAAGTTCTAGACCAGATTGGGCAACTTAGAAAGACCTTGTTTCACAATAAAATTTTTAAAAGATGGGGATATAATTCAGTGGTACAGCCTCCCTGGGTTTAACCTCCAGTGCCATAAAAATAACCAAACAAACAAATAAAGCACTGGACTACACAACAATGTGAGTGCACATAATGGCACTAAACTGTACACTTTAAAATGGTGATAATGCTAGATATTATATCGTGTGTATCTCAACACTTTTTCAAAAAATTGAAAAGGAGATAAAAGGCGTTAGGATGCAGTTAGGGAGCTCTGTAGAAGCCAAGCATTCTCAGCGACCCTGCACTGAGGGCCCTAGACAGAGGCAGGAGGGAGGCAGCAAGTGCCTCACACACTCTACCTCCTGTTAACATCTCAGCATAATATTTATCATCCATAGTCACAGCTGGCTTCATCATCTCAGCCTCCCCATTGGCTGATGTTCCTGAGCTCTTTCCCCTCCAACTCTTGATCACTGGGCAACTGGGAAATATATCCCAAGACATACAGTCTCTTTCTCGTTATTCCACCCCTACCACAGGTGGGTGCATTCACCATTTATGGCCACCCTCAGTAACTTATCCTGAGACAGAGATGACAATTCATGAGCATATTCACTGTTTACAAGAGTGTTTTATTACCATATGTTTGGAATACCTAATAATTACATTCTTCCTGGGGAACTGGTATATACACAGGTCACATGTTAATCATTTTTACTTCCTCTTCCCTTCTCATCCTCCCATCTTCCTGTATGCTCAGGTTCCCTTCTCATTGCCACAAAGTCTACCTCCCTGTTTCTACAAGAGTTTTATTTGCCTTATCCTGCTTTCATGAGTACCCCACAACAGAGGCCTGCACAGCATTCGGCCTCTTCCTTCAGTCTCATTTTTAACCACTTGAAGGATAAATTGCAGAACTGATCTCTTTTTAATTCCGCCTTCCCTGATAGCTGTGCTGTTTGGGGATGATTATTTCATTCTGATTTTTATGTGAGTATGTCACTGTCAGCCAGTGTTGGCATATAATGTAAGATTTCTTGTCTTTGTGCTTAAAGGCATTTTTCAGCAGGATCCAGTTTTTGGACTGTGTAGGAAGTAACAAATGAAGCATCTTACTTGCCCATAGGGAAAAGCTCTATCCAGGAAGCAGTTATTAAATTATTGGCTGCACAAAACAATGGCCTTGTCCTCTGGCCTTTCGTGCTGAAGCCTTTTCAGCAAGCACGGTACACAGTGAAGGCACTGCAGGACCCCACAGGTCAGAGAGAGACAGGGACAATGCCCTGTGTTCTCTGTGGGAAAACTAGACTTGCCAGTTCACTCTGTCCTGTCTCCTCTGGTGTTGCTGTGTGTCCACGCAGTCAGAGGCCAGTTCCTAGAACAAATGCCAGGAGCAAACCCAATCCAATTAGTAGGACCTCGGAAAGTGCTTCTCCTGAGCGCTAACTGCCACATCTTACTCCATCCTGAGCAGAATGTCTCACCGGGAGGGAATTACTTTTCATTCTAAAGAGTCCAGGAGCTCCCATCCTATTATCCCTTTTTAGTATAGGCTGTTGTCCTCAGTACCACCACCACCATTGCCCTTAACATCTGCCCAGCACCAGGCTTCAAGCTTCTCTTTTCTCCATCTGTCCCTTCCCTGATCCCGTCTTGAGGAGCTGCAACTTCCCCCTTCCTTCTATTCTGCAACCAGAAGCCCCCCATACTCTTGTTTCCTCAGCCCCAAGTCTTGTCAGCCCTGCTCAGGTTTGAGGGAGCAATGGGGAAGGGCGAGGGCCCCATGCTCCCCTATTTCTTGTGGCTCTGATTCCCATCCTCTGCCACATTTCAGCCGCTCTTCCAGCAGATAAGCCAGAGACTCCTTGATCACATGGACAGCAATGATGCTCCTGAGGTTCCATGATAGCAAGAAAAGCAGGCAGGAAAGGAGAGCTTCAAAATGATGCTGTGGAAGTCCCCACCCATTCCCTGGAGCACAGTGAGATGGATAGCACAACACTACATTTCTGTGGCCCACTCCTGTTTTCATTAGCTATGCTAGGAAAACTAATTAGTACATCCACATGTACAAACTTGAGCCATAAACCAAACCCATTATAATCTAAATCTAAATTTTAACTCAAAGTGTTAAAAACATCATATTACAGTGATACATGCATACCTATGTTTATAGCAGCACAAATGATAATAGCTAAATTTTGGAAGCAGCCTATATATTCATCTATAAATGAATGGACAAAGAACATGTAGTATTTGTACACAATGGAGCACCATTCTGCCATAAAAAGGATAAACATGAGTCATTTGTAGGAAAATAGACGCACCTTGAGACCATACCATTCAGTGAAATAAATCAAACACACAAGCCTAAATACTGCATGATTTCTCTTACATGAAAAACCCAAAATATAAATATCAAACAAAATAAAAAATAATAGGAAACAGGGAGATCAATCTTTTGAATAAGCAAAAGGAAAAAAGAGAGCAGAGGGAGAGAGGAGAGAAGAAGGGGATGGAATTTTTAATTTCCTGGACATCTGTTTGAATCTATCTGATGGATTCCATTTCTTTTCTATGTTGGGCACTCATGGTTTCTATTTCTTTCCTAAGCTGGGCATTCATGGTTTCCATCATTTTCCTAAACTCTTCTATTTTTTTTTTTTATCTAGAGTCACTAATTATGTATTTCATTCTGGTCATCCTCTCTGTAGTTACGTGAGGAATTATTTCTGATTTGATTGTTTTCTAGAGCCTCATTCATCTGCTTTGTTACTTCCACAACTTTCGAGAGTCCAGGTGGGTGGCTTTTGGATTGTTCCACCTTGTTACTCCCTGGATTTGCCTTCGATAGCTGGAAGTCTGTGATTGTATCTTGTTTAGATGTCTTCTCATTCATTTATTTACTTATTTGTTTGTTTGTTTGATTAATTCCCGGGGTGATGCTTGTAAATTGTTTATGGTAGGTAGCTTCATTTCTAGTTTTGAGAACCCTTTGGAAATGATTACATCTCAGAGATGTCTTCCAGGTGTGCCTGGTTTTTGGGTTTTGAATCTGTTGCAAGATCCTACCTCTTCAATTTGTTGGGGCTGAGAAGTTGCTGTCTATTTAGCTAGCCTCTGGTTCATTGGCCCTGGCCTACAGTATTGTTTATGACCCTCAGGCAATCTCAGTCTTGGCATAGAAGGAAGAACAACTGATTAGAACAGTTCTGTCACCTTGGCTAAAGTAGTACAATCAATAATAACAACAGCATCAAACCACAGCCTAGAAAATGACAAACTATGGTATCTATTAATTTGCCACCTTTAACCACATGAACTAGATTTAAGGTTACATAACAATATCTAAAATAAACCAGAAGCTTCTATACAGTACGTATGCCCTCGATATGGTGATTTTACCCTCAGGGGAGAAAATACAAAAGGAATTAGGAGGAAAAAATAGAGAAACAGAAGAAGAGGAAGAGACGAGAAGCAAGGCTGGCGGACAAGGAAAGATTACGCATACATTGGGAAACTAGTAAAGAAGACAGGAGGGAAAGAGAGAAGAAAGAAATAAAAACAAGAACAGAACAAAACAGTAACAACAAAAAACCTAGAAACAAATTTCACACTCATATAAAAACAAGAAAAAAGCGGGGGGGGGGGGGGGCAGCAACAGCAATAACAGAAAAAAAAATGGAAAAAATGTCCGCTTCTAGACGTGGCTGTGCCGCCAGGGACACAGCAGGCAGGGCGAGGTCTGTGTTAACGAACCCAGCCGGAGATTCACGGTGGTGGGTGATCCCAGCAAGATTTCACCGCCACTTGCACCACGTTCAGGCCGGTCTCTGGCCGTGAGTCGGAACCGATTTGTTCAGCTAGAGACGCGCTGCGCGTCCCCGGCCCGCGTGGACTCAGCCGCGTGACCGCCTGCCCGAAGCGGCACTGGCCGCCCCACCCGGACACCGCCCCCCGCAGCTTCTCCCCGTCCGAGCTCGCTTCGGCCCTCTCCAAGATGGCGACGGCCAGGCACCCTCTCCCGAGACGCAGAACGCAAATAACTCACCAGCCGCTGAAGCTCGCTGTGTCCGCCGTGGGGTTCCCCTGGTGCGTCTTTCCGCCTCTGGGGTCGCCAGCAGTCAGCCGGCATCTGCAGGCTGGAGTCGCCTCTGCCGCGCGGTGAGGCGGGCTGTGGCGGAAAGCGCCCTCCGCTACCTCCTCCTTCCGCGCTGAGGCATTTCTTTCTGCTCTCCCCATGGGCTTCAATTCTTGCTTCAGATCTTTGCTGGGTCCTGGGAACCAACTTCCCTCCTTCTTGTCTTCCTCACCTTGCTACATTCCAGCGTCTGGACAACAAATCTCCAAGAGGCTGATGTTTCTCGTCTGTTCACTGCTCCGCCATCTTCCCGGAAGTCCAGGAAGAGGATGAAAACAGAAGTGTGTTACGTAGATGTACCAATTCCTCATGACGAATATAATCATTATGTGCTGTAAACATATACTAATAAATAAATAAACAATTTTTTTAAAACAGTTCAAATGTCCTCCCACCTAGCATTGGTGCAATCTTTAGTCTCACTGTAGTTCAAACGCTCACCAGAATAGACAGTAGCTTTCTCCAGCATGAACCCCACTTGTAACTCTAACCTTCCCTTCCCCGGACGAGGGAAGCTGTGTTAGCATTGCATGTGATGCTTTCTTTTCAGGACACTCTGGAGATGTGTTCCAGAGAGACAGAGTTCAAGAGCATCCTCTTCGCTCTTTGTTACTTTCACGCGGTGGTGGCAGAAAGAAGAAAGTTTGGGCCCCAGGGATGGAATCGATCGTACCCCTTTAACACTGGGGACCTCACCATCTCTGTGAATGTGCTCTACAACTTCCTGGAGGCCAATCCAAAGGTAAAAGAAAGGAGTGTGGGCCTCCTCTCAGGATGATGAGGCGTTCCCATACAGCAGCAGGGGAATGTACACCAGAGAAGTCTGCGTCCTACAGAAGTGGAATATGCAGGATCCTGCCAAACCCAGGCCAGCCTGAGGCTGAGGAGTTTGCAGTGAGGTCACAGCCAGGGAAGCTCAGGAACCCAAATTAGTGACTGACATCAGTGTGAGTCAGTCCCATGAGAATTTGTCCCAGTACCTCCAGACCACCTATACGTATTGACGTCATGGCAGGTAGCCTATGGCTTAGCAGGAAGAGGTCCCACATTCACCTGATGTAAATTCCCGATTTTACTAGCCACGGATACAGAACTTCTCTTGGGCCCCATGGTGTGTTGCCTGGGGTATGGTTTTTCCAAAGTTAGAAAAATAATATTTGCTATTTCCGCTATTCCCTCTTTTGTAACTCCATTTCAGAGAAAAGTGGTGCTAACAATCAGTGCTCTTCCATTTAACAGAGTGTTCACATCTTCACGGCTCTTCTAGTTCTTGGACCAAACGCAGTCTCAGCAGGGCACCACCTCTTGCTGGTGGGGAAAAGAATCAGACCCAGATACCCTGAGAAATCCTCCCTTCCCTAGCCCCCAGGTTCTGGGAAGCCCACCCTCCATCATACCATCCCTTATTTCTTCATTTGCTAATTTGACCCAAAAGGCTTCCTCCCCTAGATTTTCACCCTGTGAACTAGTGAGCTCTAGTTCATCCACTCTGAACTTTCAAACTGGGCAGTTACTTAGTCTTGTCATTAGTAGCAGAAAATCAGAAAAGTACTCTGACCCTCACTTTTCTCCATTTGACTCTTGCCAATTTAGAGGGCTATGTGGAGGAGTTGGCACCTTGCCTCTCCTCACCACATGCCATAATTCTTCTTCAAGGACTTAATGAGCTCCCAAAACATGTGTGGTACAGCTTGACACTGGTGACAGAAAGATAAGAGACTGCTCCTGATCTCAAAATTATTGCAGTGCATAGCTTACACTCTGCCCACACATCAAGTCAGCCCACTGCCTGTACAGAGCTCTTTCCCCTCTCTCAGGTGCCCTATGATGATTTGCGCTACCTGTTTGGTGAGATCATGTATGGAGGCCATATCACAGATGACTGGGACAGGAGACTCTGCAGAACCTATCTGGAGGAATTCATTAAACCGGAAATGTTAGAAGGGGAACTGGCCCTGGCCCCAGGGTTCCCGCTCCCAGGCAACATGGACTACAGTGGCTATCATCAGGTGAGCTCTGTTCTGTGCTGGGGCTGGCTGGATGACAGTAGCTCACAAGGGCCCGAGCTGTTCCTCCCACCCACTCTGCACAGCCAGGGTGGCTCTAAGCATCAGGCAGGGGCCAGGGAAGAACTGCCCAAAGAGCTGAGTTTCTATCAATTTTAGTCTCTGTCCTAGTTTTTCCTAGAGAGAATTTGGATCCTCAGTGATAAACTTGAGGCTTTAGAGAGCTTTTCCCTCTTAAGATTTGACTAATTCTATTTGTTGCTGTTTTCTAAAAATAACACCTGGGCAGTTATTTGATTGTTTTTACTCAGGATATTGCCAAAGTTATTATTCATGGAGAAAAATTTCAGGTAAGAACTTAATTAACTTTTGGTAAAGTTTATATCAGGGATTCTGGATATCTTCAGAGAGAATGGTCTAGTGGCCAGATCACTCACTCTTCCTACGCCCTGTTAGTTGTTATGAACACAGCCACATATCTCCACATACAGAAAAAGAAATATTCTCAGCAAGGTGCAATAGTGCACATCTGTAATCCCAGCAATTCAGGAGGCTAAGGCAGGAGGATCCCAAGTTAGAGGCCTGCTGGGGCAACTTAGTGAGACCCTATCTCGAAATAAAACATAAAAAGGACCAGGGTGTAGCTCAGTGGTAAAACAGCTTGCCTAGCATGCACGAGGCCCTGGGTTCAATCTTCAGTACTAAAAAAAGAGAAGATTCTCACGGAGATTTTTTATACTATTTACTCTCTCGTGTACTACTGCTGCAGCTATTTTTAAAGCATTCAGCTTTGCCTATTAAATCCGCTATGAAAAATATACTGAAAGATAATTTTTTTTAAAAATGTATTGCTGGACTTTTGAACATGCTTGAGAAAATTTAAACATACCAAAGCTTATATCAAATTTAAGAGAAATACTGGCCATAGAAATATTAACTATAAGCTTTAAAAATGTTTTTAATTCATAAAACTTAAAAGGATTAGTCATAAAAGTTATTTGATCCAGAAAATCCATACCTCTGAGAAGAAATTTAAAGTCAGACTCTTTAAGGAAAATATGAGGAATTTTTTTAATTACCATTAAAAGCATTACCCAGGAAATAGTGCAAGAGCACCCCCTAGTGTCTACAGCATAATTTGACAAGGTGAGAGGAGAAGTGAGAAGCAACTTTAAGTAGGTCTGATTCTCTAAGCAGCAGTAATAACATGGCTTGCACATTTCCAAATGGCTGAGATGCTGTTTCCTTTCTTCACACCTCTCTTTAATCTTTCAGTTACTATATTGTTGCAGGGTACCTGCCAAGGGTCCTGAGGTGTGTTGAGTATAAAATTAATCATGCAAATTTGCCTGTAAAGAATGAGCAATATCTATTTAGACTAGATGTTTAAAACACCATGAAATCATCAATATAATGTTAAGAGCTAACTCAGGCAATATTTTCTTGCCAACGTGAAAAGAATTATGGAGCACGGAAAATATTCAGAGAAAAAAGTGAACCTTACAAGCTGGGTAGGATTATTTAGGCACGGCAGACTGTAGCCACTGGAACTGACCCAAGCGATGTTGCTTGGGTGATTCATTGTTTTAAAATTTTAAATTCAAATGCCTTTCACCTTGGTTTGGGGCCAAACTCATCTCGTCCAACAGCCCAGATCACATATTCATTGTGCATGCACAGCCTCGTGTATGTGTTTAGGTTTGTCATTCCTGATTTGGATAGACAGACAGAAACAGAAAAAGAATTTAAAAGGAAAGGGCTGGCATCCTAAAAGAGTTTGAGTAAAAAAGAGTTTGGAGGATTCGTACTTTTGATAGGCTGTGAAAAGTCCTGCCAGGACAAGAATCCAGCAGGGATAAGGCCAACCAAGCTTCCTGAAAAAGAGACAGGCACAGCGAATATGGAAGCTCTGGGAAACTGGCATGGTGTAGGCAAACAGGACGTCAAGGACAGGCTGGAGGTGCTGTTGAGCCCACATGCTGAAGTCCATCCCCAGAGAGAACCTCACAGAGCAGGAGCTGCTTTAGGAGGCAGGAGATGCACTTCGGCTGCTTTTTAAGTGAGCTTGCCCTTGGTTTCAGTACATTGATTCCGAGCTGCCCCCAGAGTCGCCCTACCTCTACGGCCTCCACCCGAATGCAGAGATTGGTTTCCTGACTCAGACTTCAGAAAAGCTGTTCCGCACAGTGCTGGAGCTGCAGCCTCGTGACCACCAAGATGAAGGTGGAGCTGGCAGTGCAAGAGAAGAAAAGGTGCATAGTGGGGATTTCCTGGGGTGGCTCTGGGGAGCCCCAGAACTGCAGATGGATTCTCTGTTGAGTGACTGGGTCAGCAGTACACAGTGTGAGTAACATGCACAGGAGCTGGTCAGCCAGCTCTGAGACGCTGGCCCTTCGCCTCCATGAGTCCCTCCCTGCCCAGCCATGCCAACATGCTGACCCTCTGGTTAAACATTAGAAGTTCCTACCATTGGGATTGACTCTGCCTGTTAACCCAAAGTCAGTTTTTACTCAGTTTGTCTGCCAAAGAGAAGGAAGGCCAGGGTTAAACAATGGTGGTTTGGGAAACTTAAAATTGACTTCATGATTCTTTGGCATAATAAGCAGTGATGGATGCAGAGCTGCTTTTGAACACCTCTACCCTCCTCCCAGCAACTCAGTGTGCATTTGGATAAACACACTTCTCTTAATGAAAAAGCTTTCTCTTTGTGTGAATGACTTCTAGCCAGTGTCTGAATGCATGATTAAGTGCTTCTAAACATGGGACCTACCTTAAGGAAGGTTTGGGGGAAATTATGGAGTAGAAAAGCAGACTGGGGTAAGGGTGAATTTGAGGATAATTCAAGGCAATATGGGAGCTCTGTTTCTAGTATTAGGGTAGCATGGGGCAGAAGAACAACAGGCCACCAGACTGAAACATCCCCATGAAATTTTCCTAAGGCTAATTCAGCTTTCAAGAGATGTATGTCCACCAGCCCACATCTACTCTCCTGTACTGCCTGGATTCCTTTATTTAGAGATACAGACCAGTGTTGGGCTTATAAGGAAACATCCTTGGAAGATTAAGAGTTAGGAAGCCTGGCTGGTCATCAGACTTTTAGAACTCAGAGACTGATTTTTAGAAGCAAGTGAGTTGGATTTTGAGGAAAGAAATACTCCAAACCACCCAGAAATAAAAATGTCCTTAGCTCTAAATGAAGAAGACTGACACTATATAAGTCTCATAATTCTTCAGGTAAGGTTCAAAACAGCTTCTAATCCTTGTATTTCCCTGTCCCTTCTCCTAGCTAAGTCAAGAAATGGTGTGTGTGTGTGTGTGTGTGTGTGTGTGTGTGTGTGTGTGTGTCCAAAAATAACATGAACTGCAATTACTTGCTATGCGTGATATTGTGTGGGACAAAGGTGCAGGTTATTGGGTGTATGTGTGATTATGCAGCATGCCGTTGCTTAGCCGTGGAAGTGTCTCTCATATCTCTCCCATAATCTTGTCGACTTTGTTCTTCCCATTCTCAAGAGGAGAGGTAAAGAGCCAAGCCCAAAGAGAAGGTTTTGTCATTAGGTAGCAAAGGACTGAGAGGTTGCACACTCTGCATATTTTTGGCTCAAATCTACTCCCAAATCCATGACAGGCCGCTGGGGATTTTAGTATATAGCTAAGCTGCCCTGTGCCTGCTTAGGAAGAAAAGAAGGAAGAAAAGTGGAGGTTGGGGGAGTTAGGCAGGAGCCAACTAGAAGTCTTCCACCTAATCCTGGAGTTTCTGGGATGCCATGGGCTGAGTTTGAACTGCTTCCTGGCCCCCTAGTGGCTCCCTTTGGCAGATGCATCTACTACCCATCAGGAAGAGTGCCTAGCTACATTTGTCTGCTCCGACTGCAGTAACAAAATAACCAGAGGAGCTGGCTTAAGCAACAGAAACATTTTCTCGTGGATGTAGAGACTAGAAGGTGTAGTTTGCTTCACTTTCTTGTGAGACCACTCTTCTTCACTTGCTAACAGCCACCTTCTCACCATGTCTTCATTTGGTCTTTACTGTTGATCCTCTCTCATCTCTCTTTTTTGTGTCCAAATTTCTTCTTCTTACCAAAAAGATTAGATTGGAGTCTACCTTCATGACCTTATTTTAACTTAATCATCTCTTCAAAGGCCCTATCTCCAGAAAAAGTCATATTCTGAGATACTGGGGTTTAGGACTTTGGCATATGAATGGGGACACAGTTGAGTCCACAGCACAGGGCTCCAGCGGTCCCCGCTTGGATGTATACCTTCCTCTGTCCTTTAGTCATGAGATAGCCTCTCCCATTTAAAGTTCTTCAGTACTGCATTTATTTGGTGCTGAACAACTACCTAGTCATTTGGAGATTAATCAGGTTCCCTTGCTCCTTTTACCAAGGTATATTTCAGATGGCTCAAGTATTTAAATGTAAAACATGGAAATCTAAAAGCACTGGAGGACAGCTGGGGCAGATGCCTTTATAGTCTTATAAAGAGGGACCTATTTTTAAACTTTTAAAAAACCTCAGAATTTGTAAAGAAAAGGATTGGGAAATGTGATGGTATTAAATCTTTAAAACATTTACAAAACAATCACTACAAAGTCAAAGGCAAGCTAGAAGAACCAATCTGCAAACAGAGAGTGGGCAGTGGACAAATTTTGCTAATATACAGAGTTCTTAAGTATGAGAAAAGACGACAAGAGAAAGGAGAAGTGGGGAAGATGGGCATAAATGAAATTCAAATAATAAATACAAATGGCCAATAAAAATAGTAACAAAACAATAGTAACATATTCTCAAGTTCACCAATACTTAAGAGAAGTTAGGTGAAATAGCCTTTTTAACCTAATGATAAGGATTTTCAAATATCATAATATATAGAGGTGAGGGCATAAGAAAATAGGCACACTCATCCTTTTTACTGAAAGTTCATAGAACAGTTTTATCATAGGTAGCAAAATTTTAAAGGTTCATATTTTTTACCCTAAGAAATCAGCCAGATTTTCTGCTGTATTTATATTTAATCATTGCAGAATTGATTGTAGCAGTAAAAAAAAAAAGTAGTAAACAAAATATCTATCAATAAGGAATGACTCAATAAATCACGATGACAAAATAGTGGACTAAAAGATGGCAGAGTGGTATGTACCTGTTATCCCAGCTACTCGAGAGGCTGAGGTAGGAGGATCACAAGTTCAAGGCCAGCCTGAGCAATTTAGTGAGACCCCCATCTCGAAGTAAAAAATAAAAAGGGCTAAGGGTATAGCTGAGTGGTAGAGTGCCCCAGCGTTTGATCCCCAGTAGCTCTAAAAAAGTGAAATAATACTGTTAAAAAGAATAAGGCAAGTCCATATGTAATAACAAGGAAATGTGTTCCTAGTTTATTAGAGGATGAAAACAGCAAGCTGAAAAAGGTGTATGTAAGAGAGATGAGAGAGAAAACATAATCAATATGATAAATGGGTAGACAGATAAATAATGGGTAGATGGGAGATAAATGGATAATTGACAAATGAACTGTGGGTAGATGTATAGATGGGTGATCGAGGGTCAAGTTATGTTCATTGAAAGACATCTGCAGTAATGTAAGCCAAAAAAATTAATAGTTTCACAATTTTCCCTTCATGGAGGAAAGAGTCAAAATTGTGGGAGGGTCTCATTTTTAATATCACATGTATCAGCAGTGATTTTTTTGGTCTGTATTACTTTTCCAAAAAGAAGAGCAGAGGAGGCATTTGGTTGTGGAAATAAAGTAGATCACATCCCCTGGACCCTGCTCCTCCTATCTGAAGGGGTCCTCGGGGCTCTCTGAGTAAAAGTCCTGTATGTGTCTGTGGCCTGGTACCTTCCTAGTCGTGCTATCCCTCCTCAGGCCTCCAGACCCTTCCTAACCTGGTCACAGACAGGGTAGAACTCTGCATCCCCACATTTGGTATATTTTGAAACAATACCTCCAGGCTATCTTTTCATCTTTCCGTGAATAACATCCAAATGGCAGCTTACTGATTCAGGGCTGACTCCAGACAGACATATGATATAAATTTAGCCATTCGTCTTCCAGCCTGGCAGCTGCTTTCAGGTACCATTAAAATTCCATTCTAGTTTTTGCTATGACCACACTAGAGACCCAATTGTGATGGGGTTATGGGTTTCTAGTTGCTTTTTCTAAAATCAGCTCCTTTGCTGGAGAAGGTATTGTATGTTAACAATATGGGCCAAGGTGAATATGAATCATCCTTTACGTTTATATAGTTCTTTACAGCTTTCAGACACTGCCACATTCCTCAACCTATTTGATTTGATCTTTGCGTCAACCCTGGGGATCAGGGAAGAGGGGGCTGGCTAGAAAGATGCTCTTGGCAATTTTTACAAATGAAAAATTTGAGACCTAAATGACTTGCTTACCTTCAGTTGAGTAAAGCATAGCAGAACTGTTATTAGTACAGTCAGGGCTCTTTGGTTGTAAGCAATGGACACCGATCTAGTTGAACTAGACAGGAAGTAGCTTACTGTATCAAAGGAATCAACATATAGAAGGACAAAGATCACATTGGTGTTAGGATTCCAGGAAGAAGAAATAGTGAGCCAGCCTTCGAGGGCACCTCCATCTCCCTCTGGCTGCTTGGCTCCTACGTTTCAAATTTTCATGCTCCTTGGGAAGATGATCTGATTGGCCCGGAACTGTCCCCTAGAATGATAGGGAAGAGGTAATTTCTCAAAGGAGACAGAGACCTGTTCCTAGAAGAAGGGGAAAGCGATGATAGACAAGAACAACAGGCACAAAGGCATCTAGAGCTCAGTTCTCAAGACTCCAGAAAGGACTGGCACTCACTCACACGCCACCTCCCCATCTCAGTCTGCTGGCCATATGGCCTATCATGTCTGCACATTGTTTCATTTTTCTTTCTCTGCAGACAGACCTCCAGGGTTTACTCATTTGCTTCAAAATGGCAGGCTCAGCCTCCAAGTGCTTGCCCCAAATAACCCAGAATCTCTGCACCTCAGTTCCAATTTTCCAAAAGAGAGATACTGATTGTTCTAACTCCCTTGGTCTAATGAGCTGACAGGCTGTGTGGGAAACAGAATCATGGGTAGAAGAGGAGGTTAACATGATGGTGGTGCCCCTTACAGCACTTAAGGATAGAAACCACAGTATTGCCTCATGGAAACACAGAACTATATCTGTATCTGAACTATATCAGAACTATATCTGTGTGCGTACAGTGTATGTGTGATTAGCATTCGTGGTAGTTTGGTTCTAGGATACACATACACGTGCGCGCGCGCGCGCACACACACACACACACACACACACACACACACACACACTACCAAAGTCTACAATGCTTAAGTCCTTATGTAAAAGAGCACATTATTTGCATATAACCTAGGCACATCTTCTTGTATAGGTTAAATCATCCCTAGGTTAGTTGTAATACCTGATATAATGTAAATGTTATATAAATCGTTGTATATATTGTCTAGGGAATAATGACAAGAAAAAAGCCTGTACATGTTCAGTAGAGACACAGTTTGTGCATATATATTTCTGACCACTGCTGCTCATTTCTTCAGGTTCCCATCACTCACAAGCGCCATCTTAGGCCACAGTCGACTTACGGCTGTCTAGTTTGATCTCCATAGCTAACTGGGTCAGCCTCTGAGCTTTTCACCCCAGTTCTTAGAAAAGCATCTGCGCTCATCTCTTCAAGCTGGTCACACAAGTCCTAAGGAGCTGGCTAGCCTGTGGAGGGATCATCCCATGGTCAGTCCTCAACCTCGGGCCTAGTTAACTTATATAAACAAGCAGAAGCATGGCCAGGTAATGGGGGGGCAGGAAGCAGGTGATGGGTGACAGGCATCTCTAGTGCCACATACAGGATGATGGACTCCTCCTGGAGAATCAGAGCTCCTTCCTTAACCCTGTACTTTCTGCTGTGTGGCAGGTCAAAGCCCTTCTGGAAGAAATGTTGGAACGAGTAACAGATGAGTTTAACATCCCAGAGCTGATGAACAAAGTGGAGGAGCGTACCCCCTACATTGTGGTTGCCTTACAGGAGTGTGAGCGGATGAACAACCTCACCAGAGAGATTCAGCGTTCACTGAGGGAGCTGGACCTGGGCTTAAAGGTAAGGGAGGTCTTGGGAGGGAAGGGCGTTGTCAGAGGGCAGGGCTGGACCCACATGCGCAAAGAGGAGCACCCGTGGGACTTGGAAGCTGGAGAACAATTGTTCTACAGCAACTTAGATGCTCAAAAAGGTATTACTCCTCAAAAACCAAAGTCTGGGCATGAAGTTGTCTAAAAGAACCAAGATATTACATAAGCTCTAGCATTTCTTTTAAGCAAAAAGTCTAGTATTTCTCCTAGTGATTAACTAAGTTTATTATATTCACTATGAGAGGAGGCAAAGTGCCCAGCAAAAAGCCTATTAGGATTGTTCCCCGAGTGACAAGTAAATGGAACATCTTGCTGCTTATTAGGAGCTGAGGAAAGGGACTGATGTCCTTTTATATCAGCAAGTTTATTAAAAAGAATTGTAATCCGGAGCTTGGGCTGTAGCTCAGTGGTAGAGCACTTTCTGCAATGCACGAAGCCCTGGGTTTGACCCAGTATGACAAAAAAAAAAAAAGAGAGAGAGAGAGAAGGAAAGAATTATAATCCCAGACAGAGGGAAATTAAGAATCCAGTTTTGTAGCTGACAGCAAAATCTCAGACAAGCCCTGGAGGTCCAGCTGTGGAACATGCTGGTATCTTCATGTTTGGCTCTTGGGTTATACAACCATGGTCATGTGCATAGGAAAAACAATTGTGAGTTTTTCACATGTAGGCACATAGAAACTACAAAACAGACTAAAAAAATCTGTTAGTGGGAATTGTTTGTTGTTTTGCTTTTGATTTCTTTGCTTATTTATTTGCGATACTAGGAAGTGAACCCAGAGAGGCCCTATCGTTGAGATATATCCCACCTTTTTTTATTTTGAGACAGGGTCTAAGTTGCCCGGGCCGGCCTTGCACTTATAATCCTTCTTCAACCTCCCGACTAGCTGTGCCACCACCCCCAGCTAGTGAGGTTTGTTTTTAATCTTTTAATTTCTTCTTGCCCCACATATGGGTGGAGGGAAATAAGAAAGAAAATGAGACAGAAATGGGATGTTGAAGACTTACAGTGTTTGGTAATGTTTCCAAATTCTGCACCAGTTTGTAATCAAATGAAATATAAAATTCCACAGAATAATCTGAAATGTAAATAAGGTCTTTGCTTGTCATATTATGCATCCCCATTACTGTGGTAAGCAGGTATATATTAGCAATTATCTTGAGTAAGTTTGCTGCAATCTTAGCTTGTCAAATCCATGCAATTTGGTAATCTGTTTACCCATTCACTGTCCAATTCATTCACTTATTTTTCTCCCAAGATCCTTCACCACAGTTCTGTGTCATGAATCATACAGCATGTCTGCACAAAGGTGCAGGGGGTGGTGGAGCTTCCCTCTTTTCAGTCTAGTTCAAGCAGTGTTGACAGACGAGCTCTCGGGGCAAGTCCCAGCACTCTGTGCTGGAGGATGCAAAAGAGATGGAAAGTGGAGCCTTACCTTTCAGAAAGACAGTCTTGGGGGGAAAAGAAAACAAACACACAACGGCTTATAATACAAGGCAGGATTAAGCAGGCACCATATAGAGAGAAGCCAGACAGGAAAGGAGATAAGGAAAGGCCCCAGCGAAGAAGTGCATTGATGGGCTATGGAGGAAGGGTAGATTAGGACAGGTGACAACAAGGGGCAGGGGTCTCTGAGAGGTATAGAGAAGAGGATCCCTAAACTAAGAATTTGTCTGCTTTGACTGGAGCAAAGGGTCTACTGAGGAGAGCAACAATAATATGGTGAACTTCCAAAAGTTGACAGTACAATAACCCAGAAGTAATCAGGGACTTTTCATCCTCTCCCTCTGTGAGTTGGAGGACAGAAAAGCAATGACAATTTTAAAATGCTGTCAGGATATCCAATCTTACTAGGACAGTCCCTAAAACTGGCCTGGTCATCAGACCTACTGGAGGTTTTATCACAATACATGGTACATCTCCACCCACCAGTCCTGCCATCGTCTGTTGTAGGGCCTAGCAACCAGCAAGCAGGTAATTCCCATGATGAGTCTAGCTTTGAAGCACAGCGTAAAGCAAGCAGGTAGAAGAAATAGTCTGAGAAAGGGACTCATGGCAAAATGAAGATCCAAGGGGACAGCAGCAGCATTCTGAGAAGGGAAGGATTTTAGGTCTATGAAAGAAAGAAAGCTGAGCTGGCAAGAAATGAGAATAGGAGAAGAAAGAGCAGGAAAGGGTCACCAAGGCAGGAGGGGTTCACAGAATGGTGTAGCATGTGAGTAGAGGTGAAAGCCAGACTGGGACAGTGCCTGTTAAATGGAGCAGTGGAGACCTGTTCCAAACTTCCCACTGGGATGCTGGAGGGAAGTGCTCTTGGCTTTGCTAACCAGCTTAGCTGGCGGGGGCAAGGCAGAGAGAGGAAATTCCACTAGAGATGTCCCTTCTTTACCTTTCCTTTCTTTCTCTTTAACAGTCACTTTAAAGCTCTAGACTATTTCAGGTTGAGTGTAAGTATCACAGGGTAATTCATGTCCCCCAACACATCAGACAGGTCACCCAAACGCTCTGCCCAAACTGGGCAAGAGTTAGAAAATGTCTAACTTTTTAAGTCACTAAATCTGTACTCTTAGTGCTTTCTTCCTTTCTTTCCTTCCTTTTCTGTTTTGGTTTTTGTGTGTATGTGTGCTGGTGGTAGTGGTAATACTGGGATTAAACTGAGGGCCTTGCACATGCTAGGGAAGTGGTCTACCACTAAGCTATATCCTTAGCCCTACTCTTAGTATTTATGATAAAGAAATTTGTATTCACAATGAAAGCTAGTTGCAAAAATCATCTTCCTGTGGAAAAAAAGGGTTGAAGGAAGCAGACTGTCAGGAGAGAGTGCAGAATGGAACTTCTCAAGCAGGGATGTTGACCTGCCCGTCCCCACCTTGCTGCATGGCAGTGAGCCCAGGGCAGCCCTGCTTCAGATGCCTAGAGGCCCCTTTTCCAAACAGAGGTTCCTGCCCCTCACCCGCAGAGGTCTAAGTCTTTAGGTTTGGACTAGAACATAAGAATCTGAACTTCTAACATACTCCCTGATTTAAATGAATGAAGGCCTAGAGCAAAGGTCTTTACTCTGTATTAAACCACAAAAAGATTACAAAAGCATATATTTATAGGAATGAATAAAGTAGATAAGGTCACAGCCATACGGCCTTCATCTTATCCAAAAAAAGGTACCACACAGCCCGTGGTTGTCCCAAATTTACTCCTTCAGGGCAGAAACCAAGGAAGCATGTCACAGGACCCTGAAATGCAGGATTTCTTAAGAGAAGGGCTTAGTGTTCAGTTTTCTTTTTGTTGGTTTGACCTGTGAACAAGTACATGCAGATATTAATATGGGATATAGATCCAGGCCAGAGGAGTATAGGAAACCTGGCCTTGAACCAATGCAAGCAGGTTTCTCCACTGTAGTGTACCTTGGTCTCTCAAAAGAGTCCACGTACCCAGAGGTTAGCCAGAGTCTTCCTGTCCACCCACTTCAGCCTCTACCAATGTGGCAACTTTTTTTGTACGAATATCTTTCAGATTATGACCTGGAGTTTTTAGATACCTTTCTGTCTTCCTAAGAAGGGGATACAGGGAAAATCAGTAAATTAGGGGCAGGGTTCTTGTGTGTCTTCTCAGCTCCTCCTTGGAAAATTCAGCCCTAATTCTGCTCAAGTTTATGAAAAACCTGAGTTCAGAACTCTAACTACAAGATGGATGATAAATTACTCCTATGTCTCTGTTAAACTGGAAAAACCTAAGAGACTGTGCATTCTTTAAGTTTCCACCACTAGCACATTCAATTAGTACATGCAAAGTCATTGCCAGTATAAATTATAATCTTGTTATAAGCAGACGTGAGAAATTTTTAAGAAAGCTGAGTTAAACATTTTATGTTCTTCTGGTATCAAAATGAATTTAGATATCTGAAGGGTATTAAGAATTAAGTATTGCATTTAAAATTTTTATTAGACTTTTTTTGAGTAGTTTTAAATTTATATTAAAATTGTGCAGAAGGTAGAGAGACTTCCTATAAGCCCCCATCCTAACACACAAAACTACCCCTTCCCCACCATCAACATCCCTCGCCACGGTGGCACAATCATTACAATGAATGAACCCACACTGGCACATCTTTGTCACTCAGAGTCCACAGTTTATATCAGGGTTCACTCTTGGCATTTTACTTCCTGTAGGTTTGGACAAATAAATAATGGCAAATAGCCACTATCATAATATCACAGAGCAGTTTCACTGCCCTGCAATCCTCTGTATCATATATATATAATATTTTAACCTTTTTTTTTTTGAGACAGGATCTCATTATGTAGTTTGGGCCGGTCTTGAACTCACTATGTAGCCCAAGCTGGCCTCGAACTCCCAGTGATCCTCCTGCCTCAGCCTCCTGAGTGCTGGGATTGCAGGGATGCACCACCACACCTGGCTTTAATCTTTTATTCTGCACATCATTTCTTCTTATTACAAAATTTATTGAAATAGTTTACATCACTTCACTGCAGCATGGTAAGTTTTTGACTTAGCCCAGAGAGAGAACCAGAAACAAAGGACTTTTCTGCATAAGCAAATGAGACATCATCTGGCAGCATCCAGATTTCCGTCTGACTTCTGAATTTGTCTCACTCTGGCATAGTCATCAAAGCATGTGCCACATGACCAGGACATTTTCATCACACTTCTTCCAATACTGCCAGCAGTCTACAACCTGACACATTCAGAGTATTGTTGGCTCATGTTTTGGGACAACTCCAAGACAGGGGCCTTTATTCCCCATCAACTCATTTGACAGAGAACTTTCCCATATAAAATATAGCTCCATAGTTGCACCTAATTTCAGTACAACCCAAAATAATTTTGTGGAAAAGCAAATTTAATAGCATTATGTGATAAAAGGAAAAAACAGAAACAAAGCTTTTGTAAATAGGGAGGGAGGAGGGGATGAGGGGAGGGGAATGGGAAAAAAAGAAGCACCAAGATATGTCATGTACAGGTACAAATCCCCTATGATGAATGTTATCACTATGTACATCTAAAATGTACTATTAAATTTTTTTTAAAAATAGCATAATTTGTAATAAATCATGACTTCCACATGTATCCTTTTGATCAGATTGGCAAGCTAGCAATGATATTATAGCACATAAATTTTTTAAATTAAACTGTAATATATAGAATTTTTAACATAGCCCTGGTAAAACCATGCTACCATTTATACAACCATCAAAAAACTTAGCCTTTCTGCTTAAGGAAGTGTTATTCTTTAGAGCTTCTGTGATGAGAGCTACATCCCATGTCTGGGCTAATATAGCTAATGTGACTAAGAAACTGAATTTTTATTTTTATAATTTTAATTCACTTGCATTTAAATAAACACATGTGGCTAGTGGCTATTGTATCAGTCTACTGTAGACCTAAAGTATCTGTATTTGGGTAATGCAGTGTAAGGCCAAAAACGATGGGTAAGGATTTCCTTGTAACTGTGTTTGCTAAAGTATTAGGTAGTTTTCCCTGGAAGAATAGCCCCTCTTCCTGCCTGGAAAGAAGGAAGGAAGGAAGGAAGACAAGGAAAGAGAAAGCAAAGGAAAGAAAGGGAAAGAACATTCCCTAATGAATTTTATGTGAGAGAATTAAGTTGATAGCCAAATCAAAGACAGTATAAGAAAATGACAGGAGTTGGGGATTTAGCTCAATGGTAGAGCACTTACCTAGCAAGCACAAGGCCCTGAGTTCGATCCCCAGCATCTCCCCCACTACCACAAAAAAAGAAAAGAAAATGACAGATCAACATAATGCAAAAATCCTTAGCAAAATGTTAACACATCAACCATACAATGTAAAAAAAAAGATAATACATCATGACCAAATGGGGTTATCCCAGGAATGCAAGGTTAGTTTTAACATTTAAAAACCAAAGAAGTTCACCATATTAATGTAACAAATTAAAAAAAAAAAACAGATCATCTTTCTAAATACACGAAAAGCATTTGGCAAAATTTAAGCAAAATTGGACCAAATCTTGATTGCAAAACATCAGGAAAACAGAAATAGGCTACTGTGTTCTCTTGCTCAGTGGCCCGCTCTCGCACTATAGGGTGTATGTCTTTTCCTACTTTTACTTGCCCAAATTTGCTCTGCAGGGTCTGTTTCTTTTCCTACCTTTAATAAAACTTTGGTACCATTAAAAAATAAGAAATAAAGAATTTCCTCAAATTAAAGAATATATAAGAAAAACTTACCATAATCAATTTTATTCTTTGTTGTACTAAAGGTCTTTGGTAATGTAGCAAGGCAAGAAAAAGTACCATAGGTGAAGTCTCACAAAACAAATGGTATGATTATCTTTGATTGTTTATTTTTTTCCTTCACTCTACATTTAGTCTTTATACTTAATACTATTTTATTAAATAATCAGATATTTTATGGGAAACTTAATTAGTATATAAGTTATATATTGCCGATAATAACAAATTATCACTTAACTGCAAATATGAGGAAGACCATATTGTCTGAGAAGTTTCATTTGTGCTCAAATCTACAAGCAGTAAGTTGCATCCTCTTCTCAGAAGGCTGTATACACTAATTCAGAGATTCCACATGAAAATATTTTTTCCTATTTTATCCTAGTAATGGTATTCATTTCAGTAGACTAGTAAGGAAGTCTACCAACAGAAACTTGTTCACCTACTCTGAGTGCAGTTGAAAGTGGCAGACTTTAGTGGCAGATAAAGTACACTTGTACTTCTTGTTGATTCTTTATGTAACCTCAGACTCCCTTCACTACTCTCACCAGCCATCTTAATACATCTGAGCAGACACATGGGATGAAATTTATTTTCTATCACCATAATAGGCTCCTTTTACTTGAGGGGGAAAATAATTATAATTCAGGTTGCACTCATTCATTCAGGCTGATCTAGCTATACTGGTATGATCAGGATGTTTATCTTTTAATATTAAGATATTACATTAGTCAGCTTTCTTGTCAATGGGACAACATACCTGACACAACATAAAGGAGGAAAGGTTTAATTTGGCTTACAGTTTTGGGGGATTTGGTCCATGGTTGGCTGGCTCCAAAGCAGAAGCAGCATGGTAGAGCACAGCTGTTCACCCATGACACCCAGGAAACAGAGATGGGAGGGAGGAGCTGGGAAGGAGATGGACACTCGCTAAAGGCACACCCCCAGTGACACACCTCTTCTGACCAGGTCATACCTCCTAATACCACATTTAGCTACAAACTCATCACTCATCACATATAGGGTCCCTATAAACCAATCACCTGCCAAAAGTCCCACCTCTGAACACTTGAGACTTCTGAAATGTGCAGATCAAAACCGTAACAAAGTCTAATTTAAAAAGAGATTTCAACATAAACCTTGTTTTACAAATTCCATCTACCAATGGAGAGAAGGTCCTTTAAACTTGACTGTATCCAAGAGCTTAATTTCTGAAGGAGATCCTTAATTTGGAGGAACAGAGGTCTTTCTGGGCTTTGGCTTCTTGTCATTCTGAGCTCTGTGAAGATGCCTTCAGGACTACTGCAAAGGTTGCAGGTCAGTCGAGCTTTAGGGTAGGGTTGGAGCACGTGGACCCCACAAATGGTTTAAGGTCCACAGTGAGAAGCACTTGTGTTCTCTGAAACTCTGTTATCAGGCAGTGAGACTGACATCACTAGAGCAGGGAGGGTCTAAAAGGACAAGCAGCTCTGAGACAAACTTTACAAAGCAAGTACTAGACTCAGACAGTCATTGAATTACCTGCTGTGGAGTTATCTCCAATCCCCTGTGTATCATGAGCCAGAGGGCTCTGAGGTTGATTGTTTTTTAGAGGAACTTCTTATTGCCCTGATCTTCCCTCTCTTACTGTCTTCAGGGGGAGCTGACCATGACCAGTGACATGGAAAATTTACAGAATGCCCTGTACCTAGACACAGTGCCAGAGCCCTGGGCCAGGAGGGCCTACCCTTCTACCGCGGGTCTGACAGTCTGGTTTCTGGACCTCCTCAACCGAATCAAGGAGCTGGAGGCTTGGACAGGTGACTTTGCAATGCCCTCCACTGTGTGGCTGACAGGCTTCTTCAATCCCCAGTCTTTCCTGACTGCCATCATGCAGTCTATGGCCCGCAAGAACGAATGGCCACTGGACCAAATGGCCCTACAATGTGATGTGACGAAGAAGAACAAAGAGGAGCTCAGGAGCCCTCCTCGGGAAGGGGCCTATGTCCACGGCCTGTTCATGGAAGGTGCCCGCTGGGATACACAGGTAAACCCAGGGATGAACCACAGCGCATGCTGTGGTGGGCTGACTAAATAAAAAATTGCCTTCCATAAGTGTGACTGCTAAAAGGGATGCCCCTGAATCATTTGACCTAATTTTTTTTTCTGGTGGCCGTTTTTATCCAGTCACCAGTAGTGCAAAGAGCACAGGCTTTGCAGAGGGAGAACAGACTGGTTAAATTAAAGGTGAGGGTTCTGGAACCAGACTGACTGGATCTCAGTCTCATCACCATGACTTGCTAACTGTGACCCTGGGTATAGTTTTACCCTCAAGGTCTGCTTATTTATTGGGAAAAACCAGATGAGTTACTCTATAGGACATTTGAACAGTGCCTGGCACGCAGTGCTCAAAAAGCACTGGACTCAGCTATCCCCTGCTGCTGTGTGACCCAGGGATATTATTTTACTTCCCTGGTCCATTTTCAAGAGCTCTAGGTAGGCATAAATTTCTTATGCCTTTTAAAGTCTTTCCACATTGGCAAAGGAAAACCATTAGATGTTATTTAAAGTGGCATTTTGAAAGAACTTCTCACTGAAAGCAAATAAAAATTTGAGTCACCGTAAGAGTGGAGATGTTTAGTCACAGGTAGGAAACTGGCAAACAAGCACAGATGGCTGGGGTAATGAAATAGAGTAAGTTTACGGCTATTATACACTCATGATCTGGAAAGAATGCCTACCAAATATCCCACTTGGTGGAAGACACTAAACTATTCCCAATAGATGATACTAAGCTAATAAGGCAAAACAGAACTAGAAGATCCCAAGTGGTCAATATGAATAAGATACTGTATAGAGATATAGCAGGTTCAGTATTGTTACCCCCACAATTCAAGTCATCCAGAACCTCAGAATGAGGCCTTACTTAAGTCTAGGGATATGGTGCAGTGGTAGAGCACCTGTTTTAGAATGATGTCTTATTTAGAAATGGGGTCTTTGCAGATGTAGTTAGTTATGATGAGACCACAGAGGATTAGCATGGACCCTAAATCCATTGACTGGTGCCCTTATAAGAAGTCCGTGTGAGGAGACAGAGACTGGAGTGATGCTTCTATAAGCCAAACAATGCTGAGATTTTCCAGCAACCACCAGAAGCTAGGAAAGAGGCAAGGGACAGTTTTGCCTTCAGAGCCTCCAGAGGACCAATTCTCCCAGTACTTTGACTTAGAACTTCTGGCCTCCAATACTTAAGAGAAGAAGTTTCTTTTAATAATCCAACAGGTTTGTGATAATTTGTTGTACCAGTACAATAGGACAGTGTTCAAGCCCTGAACCTTGAGAAGGAAGTTGATTTCCCTCTCCACTTACACAAGACTTACACAAGATTCTCTCACTGAAGATCACACCTAGATTGCGTTAGGTATAGAGGGTCTAGGGCAAGCCACAACTAGGCTCTCCCAAAACACCAAAATGAGAGAAGTATAAAAAGGAAAGCATGGAAGAAACTCAGAAGCTGTAGACATCCCAAAAGTGAAAAGTATAATACTGAAATTAAAATTCAATAGAGAGATTCAACAGCAGATTTGAATAGGCAGAAAAATCAGCAAATTTAAATCTTGAGGTTATCCAACCTAAGAAACAGAAGGAAAAAAAGAATCAAGAAACAGTTTCAGATACTGTGGGACACAATAAAAAATGTCAACATATGCATAGTAGGACTTTCATAAGTAGAGAAGAGAAAAAGAGCTAGAAAAAAATCTGAGGAAATAATGGAATCCAGGTATGGTGGTGCAAGCACTTAGGAGGCTAAGGCAGGAAGAATACAAGTTTGAGGCCAGCCGTGGCTACACAGCAAGTTCCAGGACACCTGGACTACATAGCAAGACCTTCTCTCAAAAAATTTGAAAAGAAACATAAATCCACACAATCTTAGACGTCCACTGAAACCCAAATAGAATTCAGAGATTCAGTCTATACATACTATAATCAACCTGTTGAAAAATAAAGACAAAGAATCTTGAAAGCAAAGAAGGAGTGCATCACTTAAAAGAAATCCTCAATGAGATTAAGAGCTGACTTCTCATCAGAAATCATAAAGCCCAGAAAGCAGTGGGCTGGCAGGGTCAAAGAGCTGAAAGAAAAGACTTTCACCCAAGAATTCTATATCCAAAAAAACAGTCTTTCAAAAGCAAAGAAATAAGGCACATTCCCCAGGGAGGGGACGGGGAAGAGGGGAAAGAACCGAATAGGGAGACAGAAAGGGAGAAGGAAAAAGAGGGGAAGAGAGAGAAGATGGAGAGGAGGAAAGAGGATATGAGTAAAAGAGAAAGAGAAAATATGAGTATATGAATGGGAATTTGTCATTAGCAGAAATACATGAAGCCCCTCAGGGTGAAGTAAAAAGATAGCAGATAGTAATAGAAGTTCACACAAAGAAAGTATCAGTAATGGTATTACACATGTAAATATGAATGACAGTATAAATACACTTTTGTTTGTAACTTGCATTGTTTGCCTGATTTAAAGGACAAATGTATAAGGCAATAATTATAAATCTGTGTTAATAGGCATAAAATTCATAAAGAAGCAATCTGAATAATAAAAAGCACACAAAAAAGGTAGGGAATGAAGCTACATGGGAGTTAAGATTTTGTATACTACTGAAATTGGAATTTATCTGAGATATATTGTTACATATTGAAATGTTAATTATAATCTCCAGGCAACCACTAAGAAATAATTTTTACAAATAATAAACAAGGAAATTAAAAATGCTATACTAACTCTATTAAAACAAAAGAGTATTATTAGAAATAAAAAAAGAATATTAATGGAGGAGTTAAGGAACAAAAAAGTACCAAAGTAGCAGGCATAACTCCTAGTTACAGTAAATATAAATGGAGTAAATACTATAATTAAAAGGCAGAAGTTGACAGAATGGATTTTAAAAACAAAAAACCCCCACCATGATCCAACAGTATGTTGTCTACAAGAGACACGTTTTAGATCCAAAGACACAATATACTGAAAGTAAACAGATGGAAAAAGATGTATCAAGCAAGAAGTACCCAAAAAAAGAGCATTAGACACAACAGACTTTATAAGACAAACATTGTTCCGGAGAAAAGGTAGAAGAGAGATATTATAGAGACAAAGTAAGACATTTTATAGTCATAAAAAGGTCAGGCCATCAAGATGATGTTTATATAAACACATGAACTTAACAAAAGATTTCCAAAATTCACAAAACAAAAACAGAATTGAAGGAAGAAATATACAGTGGTACCTCAGTTCACAAATGGTTCTGTTCATGAACAATTCAGTTCCTGAACAAAAGCATTTATCAAAATTTTGCTTCCATTCACAAACTCCCCATCAGGTGACATTGAACCTTATGGGGAATTTGATTCGGTTTGTGACCAATTCAGTTCACTATCAGGATTGTGGAAAGAATTAAGGTGATGAACCAAGGTACTACTGTACAATTCAACTGCAACAACAAGAGCTGTCAATACCCCCACCTAATGGTGAAAGCTGTGGCTACAGAGTTTCTTTTGGGGCCATAAAAATGATCTAGCATTAAACAGTGGTAATGATTATACAACATCATGGACACACTATAAACCACTGAATTTTACACTTTAAAATGGTTGGCTTTATGGTATGTGAAAAAGTTCTCCCCTGCTCCTTCTCCTCACTGCAAATAATTCTGAGAGACAAGGGGGTCTCCACTGATTCATTGCTGTTACTGACCATGCCTTGTATCAGCTTCTAAATGAACCTAAAAGGAACATCCTTCCCTCTAAATAAATTTTATAAAAATAAATCAAGCTGTTCATAAGGGGCTTGAAGTCGTACGAATGGAAATTTAAATTTGTGAATCACCTCTGATGTTTCCCAAAGTATGTTACATGTAGCACCAGCATTATGTGAAACAAACAGGTTACAAAGAAAAAGTACCTGTGGTCTTAAATTAAATTTGGGGACTATGAGGTTAAATACAGTTTCCTTTACTGCTAAGACTTCTTTGCATCTCAGTGTGCTAGTGTGTACTCTAAAGTTTCAAATCCAGACTATGAAAAGCACCATTTTCCATATTTATTTGACCAAGGGGCTACTATGTTCCTGAGAACACTTCTCAGAACCAGTAGGTAACTCTAGTCTATTAGACAGAGGCCCTGCACAACTCTGTTGAGAGATCTTGGAAAACCATAGGGAGGCTTCATCCAGAAAGCTACAAAATGGTCAGGTCTTCATTACATGATTAAAAATAGACTGTAAGCCAGGTATGGTGGTGCATGCCTATATCCCAGCACTGAGCAGGCTGAAGCAGAAGGATCACAAGTTTGAGGCCTGCCTGGGCAACTTAGTGAAACCCTGTCTCAAAATAAGAAAAAAAAAGGGATAAGGGGGCTGGGGATTTAGCTCAGTGATTAGAGTGCTTGCCTTGCAAGCACAAGGCCCTGAGTTCGATCCCTGGCACCACAAAAAAAAAAAAAAAAAAAAAAGGGATAAGGATATAGCTCAGTGGTAGAGCTGGGTTCAACTCTCAGTACCACACACACAAAAAAAGTTAAAATGCTGTAGAGGTGGGTAAGATTGCACATGAAATTGAAAAGAGGCAGAAATGAGACATAACCAAAGTCCTTGCTATGAACACTATGTCTTCATTCCTTTAAATTCCCAGTACCTAGCCCTGACATCTGCCAAGCAGTTGCACTCAATATTCTTACAAAATTCAATGAAAAAAATAAAACAAAGGGAAAATCAAGTTCCAAAGGGGCACATGATAAATAAAAACTTTTGGAACTATACGTCAAGAAGTGATTTAGGCTGAAAAGAAAAACAAATGTCTTCCAAGTATGAGATGATCTCTACTGTGGGTTACTGAAACTGGAAGGGACGCAGGCAGAAAGGCAGCCAGAATACCCTAGTTTCTCATCCCTTGGATCTTCTCCCAGGAGCAAGGCTGGTGGGCTGGACTCTGAGTCAGATCTAAGATGGCTCTTCTCATGTTCTTGTCCTCAGGCTGGGATCATTACAGATGCAAGGCTGAAGGATCTGACACCTCCCATGCCTGTGATGTTCATCAAAGCCATTCCTGCAAATAAGCAGGATTGCCGCAATGTCTATTCTTGCCCTGTGTACAAGACTTGTCAGCGGGGACCCACCTACGTGTGGACTTTCAACCTGAAGACTAAGGAAAATCCATCCAAGTGGGTTCTAGCAGGAGTAGCCTTGCTTCTCCAGATTTAGCTTCCAGCAGAGACAATGAGGGAACATGGAAGGAGGCTGAGCTAGAGATTTCCTGAAGACAGGTAGGTGAGGGTTGACCACAGACACTTAGAAGGTAAGAAATCATGAGCACTCAACTTCTATAGAACTCCTCCAGGAAACTTAGACTGGTGCTTAAAGTGAGACTGAGCTGCAGTGCAGGCCCAGGAACTACTGGAAGAGAATTTTGTAGTACTAACCTTTCCTAATAAAGTGATTGATTATTCAACTGTATCCAGGCCAACTTTTCAGCATTGATGAGTTGTAAGTGATCATGAAAAGGCTAACAGAAACAAGCCTAAAACACTCGAGCCCTGGCCTTGTTACATGGCACATACCCTCAGTGGTCTAGCTCCCAGGTACCCCAAGTGGCATTGGTATTGCCCACGATTCAGAACCTCCAACTTCACCAGCTTTCTGGGTGACCTGTGTGTACATTACATGTGCATCACAGTTTGGGAAGCACTACCCTAGATTAAAAGGTCATCAAATTTTTTCCGTAAAGAGCCAGGTAGTAAATATTTGAGGCTTTGCAGGTCATATTCTCTTTAAACTCCTCTGTCCTACCACAGCAGCTCCAAAGTTGCTATATAAATAAATGAGGCTGTATCCCAATAAACTTTATGTAGTAAAACAAGTAATGGGTCATATTTTGCTGCTCCCTGCTACAGAGGCTAAGGGAAGTATATGTGATACTTCCATTCACAAATCTAGTTGATGCATTTTTATCTAACACCTACTATTTGCTGAGAACACAATTGTGAGCCAGTACCTTGTTATCTCTGATCGTTCTTAAGATCATTTAAGAAGTACCCAAGGAAAAATTCTTCCTGTAATGCTTTTTAACCTAAAATTTCCCGTATTTTACTCAGGAGAATAAATTTTCACTAGAAATACAAAGGGTTCCACAGTGATGGTGAGTTTTAGAAAGTTCCATGTGGTGACTTAGTAAAAGTCTGGGAAAGCCCAGTATTCCTTCTGGGACTATCATTCCCTTATATCCTTGCAGAGATTTTTTTTTTATTAATTGCTATTTAGAACAGTGACTTTTAACTAGAGCAGTTATCAGAATCCCCTGGAGGGATTGTTAGAACAGAAAATTGCTGAGTCCCACCCTTCAGAATTTGTGATTCAGTAAACTTAACAAAACGTCATTGCTGCTGCTCTGGAGGTCACACCCTGAGAACCCAATTTAAAACAACGGCTATCACTCTACAGATCTCTCCTATGCAGAAAACAGATTCTAATACCAACTCCATGGTTTTCCTGTATTCTTCCTCAAAGGTCCTGAATCTCCTTAAGTGGGGCTTTAATCCTCTTTATACTGTAAGAAAGTTAACAAATTCCTCAAATCCAGGAACTCCAACCTGAGTTTTGTCCCTCCTCTCACATCAACTTTTCGCTGTGTGCCAACATCCTATAGTCTCTTATCTGTTGCTTAATCTGTTTTCAGAGAAATAGTTCTGCCCTTCTCATTAGTATCACCCTTCATGACTCTCTCCAGAAAAATGTATTAAGACCAAGCAAGACTACCAAAGCAGTTGAAGACATAACTCTTACTACATGAGACCGGTACACTAAGACATATAACTTTTGAAGACAAGGAAATTGGACAGGTTAGATATATATGTTAATAAACCTCTAGGCAGTATTAAAAACTGGATCAATACTATTGATTCCTTCCTAACACCTATGAGCAATATGAGATAAAGATTTTCAAGCACAGAACACTTTTGTTAAAATGCCAAGAGAGAGGGGAAGCTTGAGGCATGTGATCAAGTAGCAAGTAGGCTCAGGAAGTGGACACCACAGACAAACCCACCTGAGATAAAGGTGTGCCCAGCAATGGCCAAACTCCCACAACCTGAGCATAGGTTAGCACTTTCCTATTACTGTTCTGCTACCTTAACAGACTTGCTAGGTTTACAGGGGCTAATCTTGCAACTCAACTACCATTTAGCATCTTCTGTGAAAATAAATGGCCTTAGAGCTATAGTTATCATGCAGCAAACACTTCAAACACATGTAAGACAGGGAATGACTTGACTGAATTTATTTCAACAAGGGACACCTGAAGTGAATGTTTCACCCATATGACAGGGAACACACATGCGCTCACGGGGCCTCTCTGCCTCTCCTTCTGGAACAGGAGACCTACTCTAGAACACAGTTCTGAGGACCGGCCGGAGGCTCCTCCCTTGAGCGGACTGCAGGTACTCAAGGTAACTCTCTCCAGAGGGCTCTTCCAAAACTGATCCTCAGTGACTTTTTTCCCCCAGTGAGTCCAAAAGAGATGGGCTTGAAACATAAAGACTTCTGATACAGAAGCAACAAACTAAGTGATCATCAAATTCAATCCAGAGGCTGACGTATTGTCCATGTTCAAAACCATGTCCAGGTAGTCTCCCCTCCAATCCATGAAAAACACAGAGAACAGAATTTCTTCTTAGGGCTGAATCCTCCAGGCAGAGCTGAGCATTTTTAAATGGACTGGGAGACAGAAAGGAGCTGAGAGAGAGTGGCTACTGAAAGGGCTTCTTTCCTAAGTGGGATCGCTGATGTTTGTCAAGGCTCGAGCTCCAGCTGAAACTTTTTCCACAGTGGGAACACTTATAAGGTTTCTCTCCCGTGTGAACTCTCTGATGTCTATTAAAGTTTGACCTCTGAATGAAGCTTTTCTCACAGATGGGACATTTGTAGGGTTTCTCTCCTGTGTGGATTTTCTCGTGGTGGCGCAATCCTGAGAAGTCACTAAAGCCTTTCCCACAATAATCACATTTACATGGCTTTTCTCCTGTATGAGTTCTCTGATGTTTCACAAAGTCTGAACTCCGTAGAAAGGCTTTTTTGCAGATAGGGCACTGAAAGTATGTCTCTCCAGTGTGAGTTCTTTGGTGAAAGACAAGCTGTGAAATTCTGTAGAAGGTTTTCCCACATTCCCTGCAAGTGGGGAATTTCTGGGCCATAGGGGCTCTCGGCTGTGCCTTCTGAGAGGCCTCTCTCTTCTCCTCAAGCCACATGGCAGACAGTTCTTCAGGAGGGGGATTAGGCATGTACTGACCTAGCTGTTTCCCAGAACTCCTTTCATGAGGAGACAGTTGTGCTGCCGTCCCCTCATCGTGAAGGTTTTCCAGAGCCTCAGAGAGATTCTGTCCTTCTCCAAAGTGTCCTGGCTCATCCTCAGTGAAGAAGCCCCTCAAGGATGCCTGAGGAAGTGCCTCACCTGAGACCTGACAGGAAGCATCCAGAGGTTCCTGGTCCCTGTGGTTTTCCAAGTTCAGATTCTCTTTGTCATTCTCTTGCCTATCTCCTATAACGAGAAAGGTTTAAAATGATTTGATGAATATTATGTCCTGTTTTCTAATTCATATGTCAAAGAAGGAGTCATCAGAAAACATTCCTTATTTTTATCATGAGGGCATCAGCAAATGAGGAATATCCCGAACAATTCAGACTCACTTCACCTGTGCTGGGGTCAAAACTAAATAAGAGGAGCTGGGAATTTCTGAACACTATATGAGGCAACAAGGGATTTTCTGACCCTTTCATAAACAAGCAGCAGGCATTTTTTAAGGGCCAGGTAAAATAAGTTTATTATATGCAAATAGTATTTTTAAATGATTAATTTTTATCTAATTATATAAAAGGTAACATTTGGAGGGAGAAAAAATATACACCAGAAAACAAAATCAACCTCAATAGTTCTAACTAAAGGTAACTAGGAACATACACTTCCTTCTACTTTTTATTCAATCCATATGTATGACTGGATATGCTATTTTCAGATATAATTGATATCATGTATACAGCTCTAAATCCAACTGTATAACATTTAAATTGCAAATAGTGGGACTGGTCAATTTAACATGGATTCTCACATTTATAAGTAACACAAAATTTCTTGCAATTCACTAATATGCCATTTTACTATGGGTGTAATGCAGTAGAGTTGCATTGTCAAAGTAAATCCCTGGATCTTTACTTGAATCCAGTATTTACATGTTATCTATCTATCTAACTATTTATCTATTTCTGAATGAGACTATATTTTCTTAGATTTTCCAGGCTAGCCTCAAACACCTAGGCTTAAGTAACTCCTGCCTTAGTCTCCCAAGTACCTAGGACTACAGATGTGGGCTCACTGTACCCAGTTACATGTGTTTTAGTAACTCCATAACCAGTTATGGTTTTTCTCATAACTTGGCTTTTTTAATATTACCACTTTATGATAAAGACTTTTATTTTGGTGCATGATTTATTTTGAACTTTTAAAATTATGCCTGTAGATCTAAACAGGCTATCGGCTTTTCTCTTTCATAGATTCATGTCTTTCCAATTATCTGCCAGAGATGTAGGCATCTGCCAGAGAATTAGAATTGAACTTGTTAATTCTCAAAATGTTAAACAATGTTCCACTTAAATGGAGAATGCACTGTACCTTGTCTTTAAAGATGCCTTGAGTAATGGCCCATCAGGAAGGTGTCAGAATGTATTTAAGAACTGTTCTACTGTGGAAATTTGTTTATTGTGCTTTTGCTACTGTAAAGAACATTGTTATCATCATTTTTCTTTATAAGTTTTTGCCTGCATTTCTGATATATACTTTAAAAGAGTTCCTCAAAGCAGAATTACTTTGTCAACATGCGTAAATTATATAGCTTTGACACTTCCTAGCAACCCAGTTTCCAGAATATCTCTGCCATATACTCTGGTATATGAAGCAGGGCAGTGGGGAAAGTAAGTAAATACTTAAGTATTGAGTACTTTTTATATGCCATTTAGATTGGCGAAAAATGGGTTTTATTTTAAATTTTAATTCTTTAGTTCTGAAAGGATGAATTTTTTTTCTCTTTCACTTTATGAGCTACTTATTCACACTCTAAGACTATTGTCCACTTTTCACTGGGTATGTCATGTTTTCTTATCAATTTGCTTTCACTTTTTCTATATTAAGATAAATAACGTAGAATATCATATATCTGTCATATTTGTGAAAAATGTTCTCACCAATTTAGTTACTCTGATGATTTTGTTTGGGATTACTTTTATGCATAGAAGTTGTTGGGGATTTTGCTTGTGTGTGTGTGTGTGTGTGTGTGTGTGTGTATGTATGTGTTTGTATGTGCGTGTGTGCACGCACACACATACACTATATGTGTTGGGGGTGTGTACTGGGGACTGAATCCAGGACCTTCACAACAAGCTACATCCCCAGCTTTCATTTATCTTTTGAGACAGGATCTCACTAAGTCACTAAATTCCTCCGGCAAGGTTTGAACTTGTGATCATCCTGCCTCAGCCTCCCAGAATACTGGGATTACAGATGTGTGCCACCACATTCAGCTTATCCCCCTGGATTTGTGTTGCTTCATTTTTCACAGGTTAAGTTTTATATCACCCACTGTCTCTTCCTAGTCTCCATTTTCTGTTCCACTGATGTGTATGTGAGTTTTTACATCAGAATGCTACTTTAATGGTTTTACTTTATGTATACAACAGATTCTTAATATTTAAAGACCTAACATGCATGAAACGTTCTTTTTTATACTATTCTTGTCTGTTCTATTCTTCCAAGGAGGGATTTAAGAATTTTTTTTTCCAAATGATTTTTTTTAATCCCTCAAGATTTTGTTAACAAGCAAGTGTATGGGCTTTCTGGGGCTGACCCTGATGTCCTTCTTTAACTATGAGCTATTCTTCTACATACTCAAACAAAATGGCATATCTACTCTTTCCTGTAGCTTTTGCCCCTGGTGTCAGATGAGCTAACTGTTGCACTTTTCAGACCAGTCCTTTCCTGTCTTGCTCCTGTGATGTTCCACACCAGTCCAGGGTCTCCACTGTCAGCTCCCCACACGGTTCTCACCTCCAAGTGTTCCCTGCCTTGGAAGGAACACACACATTGCTACCAAATTATTCTTCCCAAGCTTCTTTCCACATACGCTTCCTCACAGAGTGCTAACATGAATTTCTTTTCCTATCAAGACAGGCTGGTCTTGTAGACTCTCCATGATCTGGTTCAAGGTAGGCTCCAATGGGACCATGTCAGCAGGTGGGATGAAGGGGAAAAAAAAAAAAAAACCAGAATGGATGGGGACACAATGAGCTATATCACAAATACCATCTTACTGCCACAGGTATAAGTTGATTATGAACCTAAAACTGCACTAAAAAATAAAATCTATCCCAAAAAAATCCTATTAATTGGCCATGAAGTGCAGTTTGAAAAGTACTGCTCCCAAGGAAGCACTGTGAAATAATGTAATAGTAAAAACACTACTTAAAATTAAAATCATGGCTGGAGCATAGTTCAGAGGAAGAGTGCATGTTTAGCATACGTAAGGCCCTGGGTTAGGTACCCAGCACAAAGAAAAGAAAATTAAAATCATAGGTTGTCTTTTAGTGTGGGACATCAGCAAAGGAAAATAATTAATTAGAATCCATTAGAAAGAGGGGATGATTGTCACATGATTCCCATTGTTAGTCCTTTTTTTCCTCTAAGACTCTGGGATTTATTGCATATGTAAAACAGCGCACACGCACGTGCACGTGTGTGTGTGTGTGTGTGTGTGTGTGTGTGTAGGTTTGACAGTTAAATTTTACATAATTGCCATATTTTAGAAAGATTACAGAGAGCAAAGAGTGACTGCAGTTTTATAGGTGAATGAATTCTGATCTCTTCTTGCCTGGTCTTATATATAATTTCTTTTTTTTTTTTTTTTTGTGGTGCCGGGGATCGAATCTTATATATAATTTATGTAAAGTATTTGCTGGTGCTGCTATTTAATGAATGTTAGCTGGATAGAGATTAAAGAAAACATGTTTGGCTGTTTATTTTAATTTGTTAAGGCTGGGTGCTCACTAGAGCCACAGTAAGAAAAGTCTAGCTACTCTGAACCTTCTTACTAGAAATGGTAATAATGGTTGTTACATCATCTTGTGTATGACAGAATACTACCTTTATGTGTATCAGCTTCAATCTGTATGAATCTTATTCCCTCTGGAAAAATGTTCTCTCTTGCCTTCATGGTTAAATATATGTATCAACAGCCCTACAGTCAGAGATACGGAGACCTACCAGAGCAACCTGACCAAGGCTCATCATAGCCAATGTAATAAAAACCAAGTCCTAATGCCTCCTCCCTCATCTCCAATTTAAAAGGAGGTCAGATACTGCTCCAGACCAGAGAAAAATCACTCACCTAGACAACTGAGTCTCGGGAGCTTCTCACTGGCATGAAGGTGTAGTTCTGCCAGCTCTTCCTCGTATTCTGCTGAATTAGTCGGGTTGGGTTTGGAGTTGGAAATGCCTGCTACAAAGAGACAGACAGGTACGTGGGCCAGACAGATAAATGGGGAAGGCTGGGAACTCTAGATCTGTCTTTCAAAGAAACACACAAAGCATGAAGGCAAAATATGAAGGCTCTGGAACACACTTAGAGAAACTCTTCCTGGTCACAGTCCAGAGTACTCCCAAAATGACTAGGATTGTGGTGAAGATGACAAAAACAAGACTTTGGACAGGTGGCCAGAGGGCTGTGGACCCCAGGCAGGCTGGTGCCAGGATCTTAACAGGGAACCTACCAGTGGGTATCCTGAGGCAGTAAGCAGTGACTGAATAGGAAAGATCATGGACTCAGAGCTAGTCACAAGTTCCACCTTAACTCAGCACCTCTGAGATATGTAACAGCAAGTACTAGATCTGACATTCACTTTCGTAACCTTTAAAAGGGAAATATTGGGGTTGGAGATTTAGCTCACGTGCTTGCCTACAAGTGTAAGGCCCTGAGTTCAATCCCCAGGACTCCCCACCGAAAAAAACAAAAAACTAAGAGGGAAATACTGTCACCAAGTTCGTAGCACACAGAATACTTTCAATATGAAGCAATCTTACTATAACTGCTCTAACTCACCCTGGTTCCCAACTGTGTCTCTGTGGTTTCCTTCACTCATAGAATTTGAAGTTGAACATATGTCTCTACAAGGCAACACTTAATAGTTTTCTACTCTTTCCATCTCCTTCTATCAAGGTGATCTATGCCCTTACCTCCTGAGACCATTTTCCCATAGGTCTCCAGCATGAGATCCCAGTATTGCTCCCTTTGAGTGGAATCTAGATGTCTCCACTGCTCCTACAAAAAAACACAATACTGTCACTCCAGGGAAGGTGTTCAAACCTGCCTTGCCTGCTCACAGGAAAGCTGAGAAGAATGGAATGTGCTATGGGATCCTGGCAACAGAAGATCTAAGAACTCATGGGAGAGTAGGTCAAGAAACAAAGAGACCAGCGAGAAAATGACAGTCCTTTACATAAGTAGTTCCTGCCCTGATTAAAAAATATTTTGGGCTTAAATTCTGTCTTTAAACTGCATCCATTTAAGAGTACAGCATACAAAAGGCAGAAGCCTTCTCTACATTGTTCCTTTTTTAACTCTTCTAAGTGCTTGGAGTATGAGTCAAAAGGAGCCTGATTTCCCACTATTTCATTAAAATCTGGACCAATTCCCTACAGTGAATGTAATCATTATATATTGCAAAAATGTACTAATAAAAGTCAAAAAATAACTAATTAATTTTAAAAAATAAAATCTGGAAATTCAAGAGAGAAAAGAAAGAAATTTAAAAGGAATCTTTTGGAAAAGGACGCACACATCAGCAACAAAGGTAGGAGGAATCAACAATGATGTCAATTGCACTGAAAGCCTTACTCTGAAACAAAAAATGATGGATTCAAAAGAAGAGGCAGATGTTGCATACACACACAACCCGAATTAATAGCCTTGCATGTAGAGACCAAAATTATATCAGTCTTATTGCCAGTTAGGGGGAAATTGATAGGTTTCCTAGAGGAAGGTATCCCTCCATTATCCGCAAAGGAGGCCTATTTCCTATGGAATGTCAAACTACAGATTCAAAACTCGGAATACTGTCCACCTAGATCTGTTCTCATAAATCCAAATTTCGGTCTCCCCATCAAAAACCTGGCAGTGATTAGCAGCCCATTCTCTGGAGTCAAACAAACTGGGTTTTGAGTTCCAGATTTGCCACTTGCAAAGTGTGGTACCTTGAGCAAGCGTCTTTTTTTAATATTTCTTTTTATTGGTACATGTTTCAAGTACATAATGGATACATTTCTTGTGGGGAGTTGGTACATGTACATAACATATCTTAGTCATATGGAGTTCTGGTCCTTCCCTAATAATAGTACTGACCTAAAAAATACTCTTGGGAGGTTTGAAAGAAACAAAGCAGTGTCACCTGTTTTTGAAGCACAGTGTATTTTCATTCATAGCATTATTCAGTTTACTAAATATCTGTGTGTATTATATATGTATACTGACATATGCATAAGTATTTGATCAATTGTTGTTTCTATCAGCATTGAGCTCCAAGAGAAAAGGACTCTCTCATACTCTGTACTATTCCTTCCCAGTCCCCAAGATCCTGCTTGTGACAGAGCAGGCACTCAATATATAACAGCTGGGTAAAATAAAACCCTTAGCAAATAAATCTTCAATAGATGAGCATTAGTATTACTATCATATGCAGCCTCTTAGACTCACCTCAATGCCTACAGAGAGAGGGATTCTGTGTACTTGCAAAGACCACCCCCCCCGAAAATTACTATCCATGCATCATGTCATAAACAGACAGGCTACACGGAACAGAAATGAAGAGAGTAATTAGGATGTCATCTTGCAATATACTCAGAAATGGCACCCTTAGTTCTAAATCAAGTCTACCCCTCATGCACCAAAGAGAGGTGGAAATGACTGACGGAGAAAGTCTTGACACAGGTGCAGACAAGGACTTTTCTAAACAGAACCCAAATGGCAAAGAAATAACACCAAGAATCTAAGAATCAACAAATAGAATCATATCAAATTAAAAAGCTTCTGCACAACAAAGAAAACAACCAACAGAGTGAAGAGATAACCTACAGAATGGGAAAAAAATTGTGCCAGCCACTCCTCAGAAGACTAACACCTAGAATATACAAAGAACTCAAAAAAGACTTCCCAAAATAAAAGACCCAATCAAAAATTGGGCAACCAAAATGAATAGACACTTCTCAGAAGTACAAATGGCCAATAAATACACGAAAAAATTGTCATCATCTCTAGTCATGGGAGAAATGCAAATTGAAACCACAGAGAGACACTGTCTTGCCCCAGAATGAATGGCTATGATCAAAAAAATCTAGTAACAAATGCTGGCAAGGAAGTGGGGACAAAGGAACTCTTCTACATTGTTGGTGGGAACATAAACTAGTACGACCACTATGGAAATCAGTATGAAAATTGCTTAAAAAAACTAACAAGAGAAATTCCATTTGACCCAGCTATCCCCCTTTTTAGGTGTCTTCCCAAAAGAGTTAAAATCATCATATTACAGGGATACATGCACACCAATGTTTATAGTGGCACAATTTATAATAGCTAGATCTTAAAAACAGCATATATGCCCTCAACAAATGTATGGATAAGGGAAATGTGTATTTATACACAATGGGACATTACTCTGCCATAAAGAAATATAAGCTTGAGGCATTCATAGGCAAATGGATGCAACTTGAGAACAATGTTACGTGAAATATGTCAGACTCATAAGCTTAAATATCACATGGTCTCTCTTCTATGAAAAACCATATATATTATATATACAAATAAAAAACAAAATGGAAGATAAATAGAAAGTAGGAAGAAGTTCAAATAATTTCCTGAATTACCTATTATGTTGTTCCAGAAATATTTGAATATAAATGCTAATTTGATTCATTTACACCACTAGTTTCTCTTAGTTCACTGAAAAGAAAAATTTATGCTATTGTCTGCTTGTCTCTTCTTAAAGAGAGTCTTTTCTGTCTATGTCTTACACTCTGAGTAAATACTTTCCAGATTATGATACACAGGGTATTAACTATTGTTACTGTCATTATTTTGTTATGAAATTTTGTTTTATTTTTTCATAAAATAAAAAAAAAGTCTGGCATTAGCAGATGCTAAGGCAAAAACAGAAAAGACACTTAACTATATATAAACTATTAACTATACAGATTTGGGGGTGGATCCTAAGGATCAAACTCAGGGCCTTGGGCTTGTTAGGTAAGCACTCTGCTGCTGAGCTAAATCCCCAACCCCCTGAACTATTAACTAAAACCACATGTTAACACGAATTTCAATTTAGCATTTAAAATCTTTACAATATGAATTGCTAACAGTTTATTGTTGGTGGGGTGTGAATGAGGCTGTGCTAACAGCCCTGAATATAACCAGCATGAGCAAATATTGCTGAATAAAGGAGCCCTCAGCCTCCACAGTCAGGATGCGCAGACCCTCATTCTGGTGCTAGCTGGGAGAAGGGTGTGGATGCCAGACACAGTATAATCTGACTGGAGGCCTGGCTGGCTGATCACAGGGCCACTCCACGGGCACCGGCACAGTCACCACCAGGAACAGTACAGGACAAAAGAGGGTCTGAGCACCAACACCCCCAGGAGTCATAGCAGTTCACCCAAAAACCAGAAGTTGCCAGAGGAGTCTCTCAACAGTGGACCTCCAACTTAAAGGCACGTATTTACTCAAAGAGCTGCCAAGAAGCTCAAATAAAATCCCCTACTTAGGATGAAAGACACTAACAGCAGCCATCTGGCTGCCTTCTCATATTTACAGAGAAAGAAAAAGCCTAACTTCAAATGGGTGGGGCTTGATATCAGGCTAAATCATAATTTCTCTGTGGAAAGTGCACCATCTTGTGGATTTACGAGATATTACCACAACCAGCTTGCACAAGAGGTTATTTGTACTATGTTCCTTTCTATTTCTGCAAACACAAGACTATAGTAAATGTATCCATCTCTCCAGTTCAGATGAGGGATCACTCATGGCTTCTGATAATGAACTACTACTACTATGTAGTGATAATGATACCACTTATTCTTGCATTATTCACAAAGTTTCTAATTTGCAGAAAAGATTAGAGTGATTACTTGTATTTTAAAATTCCCTTTACTTTCAAACAATTCTATTAAATATCAAGGTCTTTTTGAAGTAAAATAATTATTATTAGAGGGACACTGGGAATGGGCAAAATGACTTCTGTTTGGGTGGTTTGTAATCGGTCACCAGCTAAATGCAGACTCATGTATATGTATACACAGCTGTAATAACAAATTGTTGATGCTGAGCATTTTGATCTTCTAAATTACCTAAACCATGTAATAGCTAATGTCTCTGTACCTTACTGGTTAAACATAGTAATAAATGACATATACTTTTCAAAGGAATGCTCTGTACATACTACAGAAGCAACAATAATCCTCCAGGGCTAGCTGAAATATTTCACACAATACCCAATTCTTTCTCCTCTTTTTTTTAAATTTTATTTTTTGGTACTGGAGATTGAACCCAGTGTCTCATGCACACTTAAAGACACACTCTGTTACTGAGCTATACTCGCAGTCCCCCAATTCTTTTTTTTTTTTTACCAAGCAACTTCCTCCTTAGCAAGTTGGTTTTTGGGTACCTTGAAGGCAGAAAGAAGGATCCCCTTAATTCACTAAAAAGGTGTATCTTTCCCCTGTCATTTTCATCTTCCTTCCCGCTAAGGTAAACTGCAATACTGGCATTCTACCTTCTAAATTTCTGAACCTAGAAATCTGATGTTTAGATCCAGGGCTGATCACGACATTACGGACTATCCACTGCCTTCTCTATTTTCACCTTCACTCTATTATCTCAGGAAAGTCCCAAAAAGAGTTCCATCAAGTTTTTAAATAATGTTTTACTTAAGATGTATATGTATGTTTCTGTATAGGATGGCAATCTGGCTGTGACATCTGTCACCCCATTGATTGCCAGGGTTGGTTCAGCTGATCTGGCTGGCTCGGCGGGTGTCCCTTCTTCTCTCAATGCTTCATGTGCATCCCTCCCAAAGCTGTGCACTCAGTCGAAGACGATGGCCACCCCCAACAGAGGAGGACCGTTTCCTTGGTCAAGGTATCCGCAGCTGCTCTCCCCTGCTAGAACCTCCAAACAAGCTCTCAAGATGTATATATATGTTCCTGAAGAATGTTTAATCAAATGAAATTTTCCTGAGTTCTAACTATGTAATCAATACAAAACTGTTCCAGAGACTTTGGTCTACTGGCAAAATAAGAGTAACAGGAACTGGAATATCTTTCTGCCAGAAACAAAAACGGGGACAAAACACATGAAACAATGGTTTCCAGATATTGCACATTGTGCAGACCAGAACGGAGATCCCTGAAAGTGAGGAAACTGAGTCCTACAGTTGTCCAAATGGACCGCCTAGAGAGAAGACCCAGACAGCACAGGAAGGGGGAAACCCCATCCAGCCAGGTGCTCCCTGAATTGAGCAGAGGGTCATAATCTTGGGAGTTCACATGGTTGACGTTAGCAGGGCAGAAAACCAAAGAGGAGGGAGCTGCACAAAGACCGCTTTGGAGATCTGCAGAGGGGTCCCCTCAAATCCAGTGCAGAACCAGCCAAAAGCATCAGAGTGGACATGCCCTGAGCTCACACAGTGCTAGAAACTATTCATACTTCTATCAGTTAGTGTGGAAAGCCGGCACATTAAGAGGCATTAGGCAGAACATTCAGGAGGGTAGTGCCACAGTAGTGGACAAATAATTAGCCTTAAAGGCTTCTCTGGTGCTATACAGTAGTTTCCTCTAACCCGTAGTTTCATTTTCTGTGGTTTTGGTTACCTATAGTCAACTGTAGTCTGAACATATTAAATATTTTCAGAAATAACGAATCCCTAAGTTTCAAATTGCACACTATTCTGAGTGGAACAAAAGAAATCTCACAGGATATGAATCATCCCTTTGTTCAGTATATCCATGCTATATATGCTACCTACTAATAGTTACTCAGCAGTCATGTCAGCTGTCATATCCTATGTGGGTATCATACACAAGGAAATGAAATCATTTTTGATATTTTTTAACAAAACACAAAAACAACAGGAGAGACAACCATATTGGTGTAAGGACCAGATTTGCCTTTTCATAACAACTTTTTCCAGAGTCCAGATTCCATTATTAGAGATGATATTTACGAAACATTCTGATTTGAAAGAAATACTGAGATTCAGGATTCATTCTACATGTACTGTAACCACTACCTAGGTCCACCCTCTCTCTTGCTCTCTTCTGAGACTTCAGCCCGTTAGGTGCCTGACCTGATGCACTCCCAAGGCCTGGTTCAGGTAAACAAAAGCAGGGGAACCCAGCTCACCTGAGGTGCTGCCGAGAAAAGGGCGGTTCCCAAGTCCTGGTCTCTGATGCGCCTCTCCTCACGTTGAGCAGGAAGCTGGGAAGCAGCCAGAGCTGAAGTGAGAAAAGGAAATTTTAAAATCTAGATGTCTTCCTTAACTACTCCCCAGAGGACACAGATAAAAACTTCACAGATGAGAATAATCTGTTCTGCACTAAAAATTTTCAAACTTGTGCTTATCTACTAATAAACTCCAGCCTTCTTCCAAACTTCCAAACAGTCACACCCACATTTTCTCCCACCTCACTTCTCAGAACTAAAACCCAAATGGTCTGGCTCAATCACAAAGGAGACTTTGAATCTCCAAGTCAGAGCAGTGCATGTAGGTCTACCCTGTTTTCAAACATTCCAAGAATACCAAGTCATTTTAGCCCAGGCCCACTAACCACGATCCCCAAATTTTCCCATGAAGGCACAGCACACCACAATGTGTGACTCCCCCTCACCTGATTCTGGTTCCACGTCAGATTCCTCTTTAACGATGTGGCTCAGCAACTCCACAGGTCCTGAGGGTGAATTCTGAAGTCCCCCTTCCAGGGGTGCCACTTCGAGATGGGCCTCCACTTCACCCACTGGGTAGCTTGGGGATTCCCTCTTCTCTGATAAGATCTCCTGTCCTAGAACTTGAATGCTGATCTAGAAAGCAGATAGTACTAATTACTGAAGGAAGCAGAGTCACGATTTCTGGACGATAAGTAGTTAATCTTCTGTAACAGAACCTAAGATAGTCTTCATGGACATGAGGGAGAGAAAAGGCAAGCCAGCTCATGTTTTTAGTCTAGCAGGAACCACTGAAAAATATCCCAAGACACCAAAACCTGAGGTTTGAAGCAGGCTTGGGAGATCTTTTGTACTAGACAGCCGCCACCAATTAAAACTCAGGAAACTTTTAAACAACTCAAACATCATCAAGATGAAATGGGATGAGAGACTTTATCTTCAGTCCTCAGTGGTTAGAAAGTGTTGAGAATTAAGAGTTTTAGAATAGGTGAGGTAGAGGAAAACCCCAATATAGTATAAGAAACATATCCCTCTTTGGTCTTTGTCTTTTGTTCTGTGGCACAGATTTCTTGGACTCCTTGCAATTTCCCAATAGAAGTTTAAAAAAAAAAATACTTTTGTTACTAGTAATGCAGATTTTCCATTCCCTCCTGAGTTTATTATAAAGAAGTAGCTCTTGATGAACCCCTAGAGAGCTTCAAGATGGACCTTTGCTCCTCCTGGTTGCCAGAGGACCGTATTATGTGATTGAAAGGCTGGAATTTTCAGCCTTTGCCCCCCCAACTTCTGCAGAACAAAGAGGGACTGGAGATTTTTCTATCACTAATAACAAATAATTTAATCAACTGTGCTAAAATAGTGAAAGCCTTCCCCAAAAAACCCTTAGGGAGCTTCCAGGTTGCTGGACTCACTGAGGTACTAAGAAGGTAGCACAGTGGGAGAGAACACAGAAGAGTCTTTGTGTCTCTTCCACTTGGCTGTTAAAGAGGTATATCTTTTACAAGAAAGTGGTAACAGTAAGTAAAGTGCTTCCCTGTGTTCTGCAAGTTATCCTAATTATCAAATCTGAAGGGGAGACTGTGGAAAAACCCTCAACTGATAGCCAGTTTGTGAGACAGGTGGTCCCTAGACTTTTCACCTGGCATCTAAAGTGGAGGAGCAGTGTTGTGTGGCTGTGCCTGCACCTGTGTGGTCTGTACTAACACCAAATAGTTAGTGTCAGGGTTGAATTGAACCAGTGGACACTTAGGTGGTATTAGGGAATCAGAGCTGATCGTCGGTGTGGAAACTCCACACGTCTGGTGTCATAAGTGGTACCAGAAAAATACACACCACACTGGATGAGCCCCAGAGGTGCCCTGTACTTTACAGATAACAATCTCCTCTGCTTACCCACTGCCATAGTCTCCGGGGATCTCCCTTTAAGCTCTCCACGAGGGTCACTGCCTCTTCTCCACTGCCTGGACATTGTTTCCGCACCCACATTTGGATCTCCCCAGGAAGGATGGTCAGAAACTGTTCCAACATGAGGATCTCTAGGATCTGTTCCTTGGTGTGAACCTCTGGCCGCAGCCATTGGAAACAGAGCTTTCGAAGTTGTCTCAGGGTCTCATGGGGTCCAGACATCACCTGATAACGAAACTGCCTAAAAAGCTGGCGTGCGGTCTCAGGGCTGGAAAGCTCCCCTTGAGGGGCAGCACCTGGTCCAGAGGAGGCGGAGTCCTCGGTCTTGGCCAGTGAAGGCAGCAGGCCCAGGGCCTGCCCCAGCTCAGTGGGCATTGTCTGGCTTCACAAGTCCTTTTAGGTGCTTCTAGTGTAGACAACCAAGTCTCCACAAAGATCCTAAAGAGAGAAAGAGATTAGGTGCTATTAGGTGCTATTTTCAGAAAGAACACTGCATATACCCTACCTAAATAGCACTGCAGTCAACTATGGGTCTTCTGAAAATGTTCAATGTATTCTATTTTTGAAAGTCTGTAAACTCGAAGCTGTAAAGCAAACCACTGATACCATCTCTAAGCAGGCAGCCACCATCGCCCTCCCCACTTTATCATGTTCTCCCTTGGTCTTCAAATGTCTAGCCCACATAGAAGAATGAAATGTACCATATGAAAGCATTCTCACCTACATAAATAGCTCTTCTGAAAAATTCTTTGTATCTGCTAATTAAAAAATATAGCAAGACAAAGAAATTAATACTCTAGGAATATAGGCTGATATTGAAAGGATCATGCTTGCATAACAGTTAAACAAGTCTCTTCTGCCACATGTTTTTACCATAATACACTGTGCCATCACAGGCCCACAAAAACAGGACCAAGCAACAAGCAACAATGGAATGAAACTTATGAAACCATGGGCCAAAATGAAGTTTTCTTCCTTATAAGTTGTTCATCTACAGTATTTTGTCACAGTGATGCAAAGCTAATAGTACCACTATCACATTTTTACTGTTGTATAAGAAAGTGATAGAGAATTTGATACTGTTGATTAAACCCAGGAACCCTGGGCCTTTGCACTGAGATATATTTGCAAGCTGGCTTGCTGACTTGCTTACTTATTTATTTATTTGAGACAGGGTCTCACTAAGTTGTCCAGGCTGGCCTTGAATTTATAATCCTCCTGCCTCAGCCTCCAGAGTGCTGGGAATACAGGCCTGCATCATCACCCTCAGGCAAAGCTAGCTTTTTGTTAGATACATTTCTGTTGAGGTATAAGAAGCGTTTTCCTCACATCTACTATTTTACCCAAATAATCCATCCTACATCATAAAAGATTTAAAAACCAAATAGAGGATGATTAGGCCAGTAGATTTTTTCAAGAAATTAAAAAAGTGAGGTAAAAAGATTGCTCCGGTAGCATATGTTTCCCTTGTAGGCCTCATTAAATTTATTTTGTCATTCACATATTCATTCTTATACTCATGCAGCACCAAGTTGAACAAGAGTGACATACATTAAGTGCTCAAATATGTGTTTGGAAAATTCCATTTCTGGCAGTAGCAGAGTAATTAGCAATACAGACCGGCCTACCTGCTGAAAACTACATAACCTAAAAAAACATAAAAGACAACTATATCCAGGCATTATATGCAGTCCCTGAGAGAAGATAAATTCACAAGGCAGCCCCAAGATCATCCTGGCTGTCTGCGGGGACCATTTCCCAGGAACCTGAAGTTCAAGTGGATCATAATTTCTCAAGAGAGAAATTAAAATCTGGAGCTGCTGAAAAGGTTAGCATCTGATGAGCAGGGCAGGACGGAAGTCGTAGGGATGAGGACAGAGTTCTATGTGGGGCGTCCCCTTAAGCCCTGGGACAGCAGCTGGACTACACAGCAGCAAGACAAAACTGCAAGATTTAAGAAAGAGGGTTAAGAGCAAAGCAGAGATTTTTTTAAAAAGGTGAAGCGGTGAGACATCTGGAGTCTTTGTAATTTAGATTGAAAAGATCTTCTTGACACCTAAGGCACCCTAGTTATGAGAAAGGCTACATGCTAAGAGTAAATACCAGACACCAGATTAAGAAATCTTGCTCTCGCCTGTCCTAAAACCTAAAGCCAAGCCTCAACAAGATCCACAGGTGAGACTAGTGAGCTAATCTTGTCTAGCGAGCTAATCTCATCAACTTTGGAAACCTTGGGAAACAACCTGGACTTGCTCTATCAAAGTACAAACCTAGCCCATACAAGATGAAAGTCATCAGTCAGTAAAAGAACTGTCTTCTAAAATAAAACATCAACACTCTTCAAAGGAAGATAATTGAGCCAAGCATGGCAGTGCACATCTGTAATCTCAACACTCAGGTGGCGGAGGCAGGAGGATCTCAAGTTCAGGGCCAGCCTGGACTACATTTAAAAAAAAAAAAAAAAGATAACTGAACCTTTAGCATGTACAGTGTATCATCCTAATATCCAGAATGCAACCCAAAATCACTAGATACATAAAGAAATAGAAAAATGTGACCCAAAGTCAAATACAGCAATCAAGAGAAACCAACACTAAGATGGCCCAAAGATTTTAAGAAAAATGCAGTTTTAAAGAGATACAGAAACTCTCCACAGAGAAATGAACACTGCAGGAAGAAACAAATGCAAATCTGGAAAAAAAAAACTGCAACCCAGAATCCTATAGCCAGCAGAAACGGTCTTTAAAATTTAGAAGTATATAGTTTCCAGGGGCTGGTAGTATAAACTCAGTGATAGAGAACTTGCCTAGAATGCACAAGGCCCCGGGTTTGATCCCAATACCACAGTTTTCAAATAAACCTGGATAATTTGTCACCAGTAGATATGTCCTATGAGAAATACTAAAGGACGTTCTTCCATTTGATGAAAAACTCAGTCTACAGTAAACATTCACAACACCAAAAATAGCAAATAAAAATTAAAAACATTTTTACTTTCTTAAAAGGCAGTTAAAAGCAAAAATAATGACTATATAATATTATATTGCTTGTGTGGTGGTGCTATCCTGTAAACCCAGCAATCTGGGGGGCCAAGGCAGGAAAATCACAAGTTCAAGTTCAGCCTGGGCAATTCAGCATGACCTTGTCTCAAAATAAAAAGAAAGGGCTGGGGATGTAGCTCACTGCAAAGGCCCTGTATATGTATACATGTAACATAAGATATTAAATAGCAAGGTGGAAGCAAATGGAATTAATTATTTTATGTTATTACATTTGTGAATTGCCCTGTGAGAAAGAGAAAATGGGAAGCCAGTGGTTGGGCAGTGTCAGGTGGGAAATGGGCAATTTAAGCGTTGAGAAGTGAGAAATGACGAATATGAATTGTAAAGTGGCACAATATTAAAGTGGACTCTGATAAATTAAACTTTAATAAGTTAAAGAAGCTCAAAAAATATCTAAAGAGGCACAGTGTAAAAGTCAATTAAAAAAAACCCTGCCCCCAATAAAACCCTAAAAACCCCAAATCTGATAGAAAAGGAGTAAGAGAGAACCAATAACCAGAAAGGTCAAAAGGAAAACAAGACAATACGGCATCCTAAAACCCAACCAATATCAAGAATTATATTAAGTGTAAGTAGACTAAACACTCCAGTTACATGGCAAACTTATCAGACTTTAAAAAGTAGACTCAACTAACTATAATCTGTCTACAAAAGACATGTGAAATATAAAGACAGTTTGAAAATTAAGGGATGGAAAAAGTATACTCTATGCAAACAGTAATGCTGATGTGGCAATTTTACTATCTAACCAGGCAGTCACTTTCTCTTTGAAGACAGAAAAATAAAGAGGATCATTTTATGAGAAATGAGTCAATTAATCGATCATAATTAGTATGGCTAGAAAAAGGGCATTCATTAGAACAAATGATCTATAACACATAACCCTAAATATGTATGTACCTTGTATAATTTTAAAGGACAAATCTTCATAGTTGGAAAATTTTAACACTCTTCTCTAAATAACTCATAAAGTATAAGTATACAAAACAAAAAATAAGGATATAGAAAATGTGAACAACACTGTAAACCAATTTGATGGAACTGACATTTACAAACCACTAGACCCTACAACTGCAAATTATATGCTCATTACAACCACTCAAGAAACATTCCTCCAAACAGATTATACGCAAAAGGTTTCAAAAGACTGGAATCTTATAATTCTTGTCTGCGATACAACTCAGTTAGAAAGCAACACCAATATGGTATCTAGAAAATACCAAGTCATGGGCTGGGGATTGAGCTCAGAGATTAGAATGCTTGCCCCTTGCAAGCACAAGACCCTGAGTTCAATCCCCAGCACCAAAAAAAAAAAAAAAAAAGAAAAGAAAAGAAAAAGAAAAGAGAAGGAAAAAAAAAAAAGAAAATCCAAGTCATGGAAATTATTCAATAACCTATAGTCAAAAAAGGTATCGCAAAGGAAATTAAAATATATTTTCATACTGAATGGTAATGAAAACATAGAAGATTAAACTCTGTAGTAAGCCACTAAAGCACTTCTTAGAGCAAGACCCAGAGTTCTTTTGCGTGGTGCTGGGGATGAACCCAGGACTTCTCACATACTAGGCAAGCACTCAACCACTGAGCTGCATCCCCAACGCTAAGACCTACAGTACTAAAGAAATGTCTGTTTTTTAAAAAAAAATATATGTACAAAAATTCTTCACTATCTAAAATAAATTTGGCTCCTGACTTTTAAACAAGTAGCAGATTAACAAAGGGAAGGAATAAGAAATAGCAAGACTTCAAATAGTAAGATACTCTTCTATAAACATACTCAGATTTAGTGGGTTCCTAAATTAAGACAGCAGCGTCAATAACTTCTGGGAGAAGTGACATTAAGGAAAACTACAGATCTTATACAGTCCTTAAACTTTATGTTGGTAATTATACACCACCATAGTGCTAAGAAAAATGTCTTAATTATTCAAAATTAAATTATTGTAGAGGGTCAATGAGTTTATACCTCAATGACTTCATGAGGATCTGCTCCATTACCAAAAAACTTGCTATCACAAATGCATACTTGTTATATTTATTAAAGCTTTCACATGTTAGAATGAGCTTTTAAATGTGCAACTAGGAAAAAAAATGTGCAACTAGGTAAGTATACTTGCTATATAGTCGTAAATTATAGACGTAGTTACACATGTAGTTAACATTTGTTGAGCATCTGCTATGAATCAGCTCACTGTTCGACTCTGTCCGTGTTATAGCTACTTCTCACAATCAGCCTACGAAGTTATTAGAGTTTACAGATTAGGAACCTCCGAGGTGCACAAGTGGCAGCCAGATTCAAGCCCAAGGAAGCGCTGAAACTTGTGCTCGTGGGAGGAGAGCTGCCAACATCTAGTATTTGTGGGGGAGTTTTGGGGGCTGTCAGAAACAGCTGGGGGCAGCAACCCCCTTGAGTCCGCAAGGCCAGGCCAGGGCTGTCCAGTGGAGCTGTGTCCACCCGGCGCCCCCCTCACGTCGACAGCACCCTGACTGGAGAGAGACCCCAACATCATCCCATCCGGACCCCTTATCCGGAGACGCATTCTGGATCCTCTGGGGGCCGCGGGAAAGAGCCGATTTTCCGTCCCCGGGCAAGGACTCCACTGGCGCGCCCGGCACCGCCCACTGCGCAAGCACGCACAGCCAGGCCCGGGCGTCCTCAAGCGCCGAGGCCACGCAGGCCCTGGGCCGCCCCTCCCCCGCGCTCGCCGCGTCGCCCGTGAACGCGTTCCGGGGAGCACGGGCGCCCGCGTTAGCAGGCCCCGCTGTCCCTGCCGGGAACCGGCCGTGTCTCGAGCGGACGCGGGCGGCGCGAGGCCTGTCCCGGAACGCAAGCAGCCGGGCCTGCCCAGCCCATGCGCTCACCTCGGCCCGCGGCGCCGGCTCGGGCGCACTTCCGGGAGCTGGGCGGCTGCGCACGCCTCTGGCCGCCTGCAAGAGACGCGCGGCGCTCGGCCCTGCGGGACCCGGCCGGGGGCGTGGCCGGGGGCGTGGCCCGGCTGAGGCCTGGGCTCCGATTGGCCTTTAGGGCGCCCCGCCTCGTCCCGCGACACCGCCCCCACCACCGCTGTAGTGGCAGGGCGCTCCTGGGACCAACGCCGCCGGCCCTTCCTTCCACCTTTCACTCCAGTATCATTCATTCCTCCGGGGCTCACCATTTATCGCGTGAGATGCGCGAGGCCGAGAACTCCGGGGGCTACAAAAATAATCCCTTGTCTATCACAGACCCTTCTCGCTAGTCCCACACCCAAAGCTGAAACTTCGCAATTATCCCCCGTTCTCACACCCATGTCTCTCCCTCCGCCTTGCCATTCTTGTCTCACTTGGCCTTGCTGGGGCCGTACTCTGTCTTCTCCAGCTCTCAAGAGCTCTGCATCTCCTGGGCTCGCTCCTCCCTCTTCTCAGTACTGGATGTCAGTGGGATGCCAGGCTCCCACGCCACTTTTGTCCACGCCCCCCTTCTAAGGCAACATGGATGTCATCCTTGATTCCTCCTTCCCCTTCTCCTTCCTTCTTCCACTCACCATCAGTCAGCAAGTTCTATGATTCTTTTACTCCGTTGTCTGTCAGACACCCTCGCACTCGTGATTCTCACAGCTTCTATGTAGCTTCGTTCAGTTCCACATCGTCTCTAATCCAGAAAAGGACCGCTGCCTTCTATCTACCTGAGAGGTCTTCAGCATTGCTTTCCAGGCCATCCTGCACTGGACCAAAGCAGTTGTCTTGCGATACTAGGCTGCAAGAATGGAAGTACCATGTCTAACTCTGGGAGTTCAATCTTGATCTGTGGCCGAACAGGGCAGTACTCAAATGGGGAGTTATTGGTGCAGTTTAGCGTCGGGAGTGTCAGGATAGTTGTCAGTGTCGTGTCCCTGTATCATGTTTAGAGGAATCAAAGACATCTCTGAAAAAATAAAGCTGGGGACACAGCGGGAGGGAGAAGGGAGGATATAATATGTTCATATTACTGAAAAACTGACCCGTGGAAAAGGGACTGGACATGTTCGCTCAGTCCCTGGTGCCGAACAAAACCCAGCACTTGTAACTACTAGTGCAGCCCAATCTAGGCTGTTTCTAATATTGACTCATGTGACAGTTTTACTTTTTCAATTCCTGAGGAGAGTGTGGTTAACAATTTACACGAAAATGGACACCTGCATTGGATATGACTTTCAATACAATTTTCTGGGAAAGCAAAGAGGTAAATTGGTTTGGAGGGGAAGATGATGAGTTTTAATCTTCAATGTGTTAGGTTTTAGCTGGCCAACATCCAAAGAAGATAAAAATTTCAAAACCTTTTAGTTGGGCCACAGAATCCTTTGTAATCTCATAAAGCTATAAAACTTCTCCTAAGGAAGATGCCCAACACATATAATATTTCATCCTAAAATTTAGGAAAACTGGTAGAACCCTGAAGACTATTCTTGGAACCCACCAACTTCAAGTTGTGAGAATTCTAATACTAGCAAACGGTTCCTGATATGGATGTGACAGCTGGCAGTTTAACAGTTCCTTTATAAACTGGCAACTTGGGGAGAGGCCTAAAACCTCCCTTCTTTCTGAAAGGACAGAATTACCAAAAGACGTTAAAAAAAAATCGGGGACATCCTCCTTAGCTTAGGAAATAATGGAGAAATGTTGTCTATTTTCATTTACTTATTCAATAAAAATTGTATCAAATATTTCTCTGCCCAGCACTATTCTACTAGCTAGATATAAAACTGAACTATACAAAATCCTGGCCCTCACAGGGGTTATATTTTGTGGAGGGAGCTGAACAATGAGTGTATGCATAAGGAATACTAAATATGTTGGGTAATGATAAGGGCTACAGAGAAAATTAAACCAGGCTGAGGAGAACAGGTAAAATGGTCAGGAAAAAATTAACTGATAAAACAACCTTGAACACAAATTTCAAGTTAAAGAGCAAGTCTTTGCACACTTGGAAGAGATTTCCAGGAAGAAAAATTGACAAATTTCTAACCTGTGAGATAATAACTAAAAATAAAGAGAAAAGGTGTGAGGACTGAGCCCTGGGCCACACCAACACGTAAGGTCTGGGAAACAAGGAGGCTCTGGAAAGAAAAATAAAACTGATGGGCCATGAAAGTAGAAGGAAAACAAAGGGAAAGTGGCATCCTGAAAACTGAAAGCATGAGGTGTTCGAAGAAGGAGCAAGTAAACCAGGCATGGTGGCAAATGTTTGAAAATCCAGCTCCTCCAGTGGCTGAGGTGGGAGGACTGCAGGTCTGAGTCCCCCTAGGCAACTTAACAAGACTGTCTCAAAAATAAAAAGGGCTAGTGATGTAACTCAGTGGTAAAGTATTTGCCTGGCACGTATGAGGCCTGGGGTTTAATTCAGAAAGTGAGGAAGAGGGCAAGGGAGATGAAATCTAAAGAAGATTTTAAGAAAAAAAGTGGAAAAAAAGAGGAAGGATAAGAAGGAGGAAACAAAATAAAACTTCAGGATCAGGTAAGTTTTTACAACTAGAAGACATTAACTTTTTTAATTAGACCCAAATAAAAGTCTAATCGTCATGGCAGTCAGACATAGCAAATACCCATTTTCCAGTTGTAGAAGTAAAAACACAGAGATGCACAGTGAGTAAGTGACTAATGCAAGACCAGAAATACAGTGCTGACCCTAAATTTAAATTCTGCTTTTTCTGACTCCAAATCCCAGGCTCTCCCTTCTCCCGGTTAACATTTGCCTCCATGATAGAGCAGTGTGCACAGGATACATTGTTAAAAAAAAAATGCCTATAACCCAGGTGTGGCGGAATACTCCTATAATTCCAGCTACTTGGGAGATCCAGGCAGGAGGATTTTGAGTTCAGGGAAATTTAGGAGACTTAGTCTCCAAATAACAAAATTTTTTAAAGTGCTGAGTTACTAGCATGTATGTTAACATGTGTGAGGCCCTAGGTTCAATGTGTGAGGCACTGCCTAAAAAAAAAGGCATTGCTCCTTTAGATGACAAAGAAATTCAGCTTCACTAGTGTCAAATACAAATGGACACCACCTCTTCTTTTGGTCATATGTTAAACAGACAAGGGTCACAGTGTGGGAGGTGCTGTTAGGGAAGTGGAGGAGCTCTGTGTCCTGGAGTAGTTGACCCTGAGTTTCCCACAGTTTCACTTGTTCTCAACATACCGAGCAAGATTGGAGCTGACATGTGCTAGGTTCTATGGGCTTGTGAATTGTGTCATCTAGATTTAAACTAATCTTAACAAAATGGACGCACAGTTTAAAAACTTCCTTGCGAATGATTCTCAAAATGAAGATAAGCGCAGGCAAACAACAAGAACATGGCAGAACCATACTTCTGGCTTGAGCACTTTTTTGGCTACATCGGGATGCAAAGACAGTGTAACAGCTCAGCCAATCAAATCTGATCAAAACTCAAGCAAAATCATTTCAAATATTAAGACAGACCTACTATTATTAACGAGGAATATTTACTTATATATGTATATTTTCATGTGTATTTACTATGTATAACTATATAAGTTATATGTAAATATATGTGTTGACATATGTACTATATGTATTAGTATATATCGGTTTATACACTATATGTAAGTGCATATACAGGGGTGGGGGTGTGGTTTAGTTGTAGAGCATTTGCACAACATGTGCCACGGCCCAAATTCATGCCCCAACAGCACACAAAAAAATACATGTACATGTGTGATGTATCTATATATACAGATTTTTATGTACACAGATTGCATATATAGATTATATATACATGATACTGTATGTGTGTGTGTGACTCTAGAACATAAAATTTTGGCAAAATTTAACATCATAAAATATTCTTTCAAGTACTTTATGAAATTTCATTAATTTTAATTTAAAATGTTTGGCACCTTCTTTTGGAATCCTAATAAATGAGAATCAAAACATTCATAAAATGTTCCACTAAAATTTTTTTTGTGTAAGCTCATTGGTTTGCAAAATCTACTGACTCACATGAAGGACCATGGAATTAATAGTCACATTTCCTTAAAAAAAATTTTGTTTAATTAGCAGATGGTATTAAAGAATGAGTATTATTGTTTCATATATACTGCCAATGATGTGCTTCATCTATTTAGAAGGTTTATGAGGTTTCTTTTAACTCTTGACAACCATTAAAACTAAGTATCAACAAGTATTTACAACCAGATTTTTAAATCTCTGAATCATAAAATGTTAAACCAAGATTTGCTCAAATAATGAAGACTACAAAAACTTGGTCTTCATTCTTCTTAGTGAAAACTTTATTTGATAAGCCACATAGATACCTTATAATATTTTTTCATTGTTATCCTAGTCTTTTAGCACATGCTGTACAGTATATAACACAGAAGCAAAATAATATCTATATATAATTTATGAATAAATACATATGCAAATAGTGGCTATGTAGCTTCGAAGTATTTTTAATAGTAAAGCATGCTTTACCCACAAAGTAGAGTATCCTGTTTTAAATCACTGCTTCTTTCCTGTGGCTGCCCATCAGACTCACAGTGAGTACAGGTTGAGCCCTCACTGTTTAGCCTTCTCACCTAAGTCACGTTCTCTGAGAGGTGAATCTCAGAGACATTATTTTTTAACAAACTTCCAAAGCAGTGTTTTGTGCACTGATATGAGGAGCAGCCTCATAATCCAAGTATAAATTCATTAATTCAAACTTTAAGAGACAGACATGGATAGTCTGTTACTATAACAAATATCCAAGATAATCAGTTCATAAAGAGAAAAGATTCCTTTTGGCTCACAGTCTTGGAAGGTTTAGTCCATGATTAGGTGGCCTCATTTGTTTTGGGCCTGTGGAAAGACAGGACATCATGGCAAAAGCACAAGTTGAGGCAAAACTGCTCACCTCATGGTCAGGAAGCAAAAAAGAAGGGGAGAAGTGGCAGCTGGGATCCCACAAGTTTTTGTAGCATACATCTCCAAAGACTTAAAATCTCCTACTAGGCTCTACTTCTTAAAGGTTTGACTGCCTTCCAGTAGCCAGCCCCACACTGAGAACCAAGTCTTTATCATGTAATCCTTTGAGGAACATTCAAGATCCAATATATAGAAGTTGCCAAAATTTATACCAGCAGGAATGATGGTAGCACAATACAGGGAGTAACAGTTGACTGGCAATCAGGATGCCTTTGGGAGTAGCTAAAACAGAACAAGCTTTTTGTGCTGAGTTTGGTCTAGGCACTCTTAACATAGAAACCCCTTTAGTATAATAGTTTGACAGGGTGATAGCTCAGCCATGGGCCTCAGTTCTGCCATCAGGTAAAATGAGAGACAACAATACTATCTGTCTCTCAAGAATCATTATAAGCATTAATAAGAAAATATAGTGTAAAGTACCTAGAATGATGCCTGGACATTTAAATGTAAAATTTAGCTGTCATTGATATAATGTTTATGTATCGTTTGTTTTAGGATAGGAGTTTCCTGGAAATCATGGTAATAAAAAAAAATATTTACCACACTGTTTTTTGTTTGTTTGTAGTACTGGAGATTGAATCCAGAGCCTTTGCATTGAGCTACATCCCCAGCCCTTTTTATTTTATTTTGAGGCAAGGTCTTACTAAGATACCCAGGATGGCCTTGAACTTGCAATCCCCTCACTTCAGCCTCCCAAGTAGCTAGGATTACAGACTTGTACCACTGATCCCAGCACACCACACTGTTGACCACAGTGTTTCATCATGCTATCTAGATACCCCAGAAGGAAAGCAAAGATACGTAATGATCAAAAACAGGAAAGAAGTCTCAACTAAATGAATTGAATTATATACATTGTAACACATTCTATAATACTGTAATGAATACCATATTTTACCTCAAAATTAAAAACCAAAGGAAACACGAATACCACTTCATAGAGATATCTACCTATCATTAATTCAGTTTTCTGTGACAAGCTAATTTTATTTTATTTGTTTTGTTTTGTTTTGTTTTGTTTTTAGAGTTCTGCTTGTGCCTCTGAGCTTCATCTCTGTTGTAAAATACCAAGATTCTGGCCTCGGTCAAAAGAGGGGTTAGGGCTTCAGCCACAGAACCGCACCTGCTGTAGTTTGGGATCTCATCTGACAAGTCCTCTGGATATGAAGCTTTTATTCTACCCAGAAAAGAGCACCAGGCTTCAGATGCAGATCTAGAAAATGTCTGAATTCCATAAGTGATTCTTTACTTCATTAACTGATCAAGGATCATTCAAAGTTTAGGGTGATCTAGTCAGATAATAGTGTTAGAGAGGCTCAGTAAGTAGCCTCACATTCCATTAAACTTTTCATTTCACAAAATTTTTCTCCTTTGGCCCCCCCAAAATATCTCATTTTGATCCCTTGCCCACTGATTTTTGCTTTTCTTATACTCACTTGACGCCATTACAGGCTTCCTTTACTTTAAGGTGCCACTTTCTGGGCCAGTGGTCCCAACGACTTTGGACAGTCCGACTTTGCCCTTGCTGAGTCTGTGACATCCACCTCACCCTGATGGACAGAGCTCCCCAAAATCCCTTCATCATGGAGCAGTGGGAGGCCCCATGCATCCCTGCTGCCTGCACTGGGGATGGCTGGACGCTTTCCCATACTAAGATTCTGTTTGCGTTCATTTTTTCCAATTGAACTTGCATCCTTCTGACAGAAGCTTCCAGGAGCACGTGGTAGCTCCTGAAGTTCCCCTAGATCAATAAGAAAAGCAAGCTTTTTCTTCCCTTGGAGAGATGGCAAGACCTATGACTCACATGTCACTGCTAATTAGAACAAAGGGTCTGAACATTAGGGAACATAGAGAGAAAAAGATTGGATTTACCCAGACACTGGGAGTTTTTGTATTGTTTTGTTTTTGTTTTTCGCTTATTTTCCAGAATGTAGCCTATTTATTATGTGGCATTAGAACAGAAAGAACATAAGTTAATCAGCAACAGTGATCTGTTTTAGAAAGTCTTAAAAAGGGCACTGCAGAGTTTTGGGTTGCCCATGGAGATACATAGAAGAAACAGTATGTAGTCAAAGGGACAAAATATAAGCCCTGTATTGGAAGAAGCTGGTTACCAACAATTAAGCAAGAAATGCATTCATTAAACCTTACAGAATTTTATCCAAGATCTGTTTTCCTCTCTGATGCTGATGAAGATCCTCCAAACTAGGAGTTGGAAACTGGAATCATGCAGTTAGTTTCGTAGCATAATTTAAAAAAATCTTTCTTTGCATTAGAAAGCTTTTTCATGGTGCATACAATTTGAAGTTCACTATTAAGTCTGACCATTCTTTTCAACCAGATCTCTTTACATATTTATATTCTTGATTACCTGGCAACTGAAGGTATTTGAGCAGAATTGCTTGGTAATTTTCCCCAGATAGCAGTCATTGAGAGGCTTTGGATGCCTACCTCTGCATTCTGGGTAGCGGCGCCTATTGGGGATGTCTCGAGAGCTTTGCTACTCAAAGGGCCTTGGAGGTTTTCAGGGAAAGAGGCAAAGCTGACTCCTGCAGAATGAGAAGGCACTGTTCTTACCATATCTCTTGCCCCACTGTTCATTTGCTATTTGCTGACCATGAGTCTGTTGCCTCCATTCGATGCTAAGAGTAGGGAGAATCTGACATACCCCCAAGATCTGCAACACTCAGGAAAACTTCCGAGAAAGAAGTACCAAGGAATTGGCCACAGTCAACACACAAGATTTCAGCCTGTTTGCTTTAACTATATTAGAACTATATTCCCAGCTCCAAAATCCAGATCTCATGGTCTATAATTGGGAGCATAATATCTGAATTGTGAATGCGCTGGCAAATTCCTTACAAATGAGCACAAGAACAATATAGATTTCAACTAGCATTCACTGGGGGAGATGAGGAAAGAAGAAAAGTTCCAATTTTAAGCCCTGTCTGAGACAGAGAAACAAGTTTTCAGGATTACACTCAGTTTAAAAAGGGATCTAGGGCTGGGGATTTAGCTCAGTGATTAGAGTGCTTGCCTTGCAAACACAAGGCCCTGAATTCGATCCCCGGCACCACTAAAAAAAAAAAAAGGATCTGGACAAGAATCCACTGAGTTATCTTGGATTTCCTCCACACACCTGAAAACAGATATAGTCAAAGAGATGTGGATTGGTGTAGACAACTCTCTCGGTGAATGTGAATCTTTGCAGGCCCATTCCCAGAATCCCCCACTGCACCCAGGGATATAAAATGACAGCCTTGCATTCAAGGGAGCCACAATCTTCTTCATCCAAATTGTGTCATGTTGATTCTAGAAAATTTGGTCCTCTCCTCCTCTATCATTGGATTCTACAGAACTCTTTGGTTTTGTATTTGTTTATTGTTTTTTGCAGTGCCGAGAATTGAATCCAGAAACTCAAGCCTGTTAGCTATGTGTGCTTTACCACCGAGCTACACCCCAGTCCTACTGAGAACTTTTGTTAGTAAAATTAGCTCTTCATCTCTATTATAAATTGAAGCATAATTTTCCTTTAGTTGTCTTCTGATTTTGCTTATTTGTCGTTTTTGCTAAAAAGAAATTTAAATGTTTTTTTCTATGGACTTTGTGTCAGCATTAAAAAATGATGGATTCATCTTGTAATTTAATAGCTTCTGATTTTTAGAGTAAAAATTTTGATACACTCGAAATTCATTCCGATTTAAAGGTTGACATACGAATTCAAGTTTAATTTTTTGCAGATGTCTATCTTTGAATTGACATCCCACCTTTACTTGTGCTGTATTTCCACAAGTATGTGAGTCTATTTCTGGTCTTCACAACTAATTCAGCTGCTCTGTTTATGTTTCAGTCCCACAAAATGGTAATCATTGGAGACTTAAAATATGTTAATGTGTGGTAGAGCTAGATCCCCTTATTTTTTTCTTCTGGATTTTCTTAGTATCTTGGTTAATTTTTCCAGATGAACTTTATAATCAGTCCAGTATTTTTTTTAAGACTTCAAATAGAAAATCTTTTTCTATAAAATGTGGCTAACTCAAAGAAAGAAGTAATTAGGGCCATATCAAAGTAAAAAGTAACTTCCTGTAGGTTTTACAGATAATGACAACATGGTAAATGTCGTGCTCTTAAATTAAAGAAGTGGGTCAATAAGATTTCACTTATGAATATGATAAATTAAGAAAATATACTTTAGATCCATATTTTTAAAAATTGGTCCACATCCAGGGGCAATTTCCCTGGGGTAGGGGGACATTTGGCAATAAGTGAAGATATTTCATTGGTCATGACTTGGTTGGGCTGGGAGAAGAGTATTGCTGATCCTGGCATCTGCTGAGTGAAAGTCAGTGATCCTGCAGGACATGTGTAGTGCACAAGACTGCACAGCCCACAAATTATCGGGTACCAAAATTGTACTAGTGCAGAGACTGATAAACTATGAGACCAAGAAAAGGGAAGAAGGATAGAGGTTTGCAGTTGTTGTTATAAAACAAGGTCTCGCTGGGTAGTCCAGGCTGGTCTGCAGCTCAAGATCCTCAAGCTCAGCCTCCCTAGTGCTGGGATTTCAAGTGTGTGCCACCATGCCCAGCAGTTTTTGTTTCTTGCAGTACTGGGGTTTGAACCCAGGGTCTTCTGACCAAGATACACCCCCAATCCTTTTAACCTATTTACGTTTTGTTTATTATTTTTGAACAGCTGGGGATTGGGTCCAGGACCTTCACACTGAGCTACATCCCTAACCCTTTCATTTTTTATTTTGAAACAAGGTCTTGCTAAATTGGTAAATTGTACAAGCTGAGCTGAAACTTTCTATCCTTCTGCCTCAGTCTCCCAGAGTGCTGGGATTACAGATGAGCACCACCATGTCTGGTTCTAAGTACTGAAATAATTAAAAGCTTTTCTGCCATATATGTGTCACAAACAAACAAAAATATAAAGTGTTCCTGGGATATAATATGATATAGTTTTCAGAGATATATTTAGAGTTAATAAAGCTGGCAGCATTTGACTGAAGTAAGTTGTATTTTTCTTAAGTCTCCTCCTATCTTCTTGTTGTAAAACCTAATTTGGATTTTTTATTGTTATTGATGTTGTTGTACCATCTCTCTTGTTCATTAATATTGCTGTACTGGATATAGCATTATTATTAATTCCATTATTGTTGGGTAATTGAATTCTTTTGAACATTCCAAAATAGAAAATTTCCTATACATTCGGCAATAGATTAATATTTCAGCTAACCTATGTTACTGATAAAGTGCTTCATTAACCACCAATAGATTTTAGTTACTGATACTTGATTGTGAGAGTAAACCAACATCCTCCATGTACCAGGAGCTCTGGTTGGTTGAATTTGACGTGGTCTGAGTCAAACAAAAATGATAGATAAGATCACAAGAGTTCATATTGTGACAGTTTCTCTCTCTTTCTCTCTGAATCCTTGCAGGGCCATTCCAGAACCACCTGCTCCATCCAGGGATACAGGAGGAGAGCCTTGCATTGAGGACAGCCATAATCTTCTTATTCCAAATTATATTTTGGCCTCTAGAAAACTGTACCTTCTGGTCCTCTGTTGCTCTCTCTCTCTCTCTCTTTTTCTCTCTCTGTACTGGCAATTGAACCCAAGGTCTTTGCACTGAGCTACACCCTCAGTCCTTTTAATATTATTATTATTGTTGTTGTTTTAATTTTGAGAAAGTGTCTCACTAAGTTGCCCAGTCTGAGCTCAGACTTTATATCCTTCTTCCGCAGCTTCCCAGAGTGCTGAAATAATAGGTATACACAACCACCAGCTCAGCTTTTAGGCCCTCTTTTTTTTTTTTTTTTTTTCCAGAGACAGGGTCTCATTAGTAGTTCAGGCAGGCCTTGAACTCACTATGTAGCCCAGGCTGACCTCAAACTCACAATGATCCTTCTGCCTCAGCCTCCCAAGTGCTGAGATTACAGGCATGTGCCACCATGCCCAGCAACTGTCCCTTATTTTATATTTCCCATGCTGGCATCATGTCCAGGTCATCCTACCAAAAACCTGCTCAAGTTTTGGTGAGAAGTCTACATGCAGGGTTCTGAGAATTGTTCCATGCATGCATTCTAGGATCTTGTCACGTCTCCTTTCCCAGCTAATGTTAGCTACACTCTATCTTCTCGTCTCAAATGGACAAGCGGGTAAACAAAATGTGATCTAACCATGCCAAAGGAATGAAGTAGTGATAACATGCTACAACATAGATGAACCTTAAAAGCATTATGCTAAGAGGAGGATAGATATTGGGAAGTAGGAAAAACATATTCAGATGGGAGAGAGTACAGGGGAGCGGGAAGGGATGAGAGGGCAAAGGGGAAAAAGGAGAATGGAAGGGAAAAATGGAAACAAAGCTCTTGCAAATGGGGAGGGGGAAGAAGGCTTGAAGGGAGGGGTTGGGAATGTGAAAAAAGAATTAAGATATATTATGTAAAGGTACAAATTCCCTATGATGAATGTGATCAGTATGTATGACAAATGTGTACTAATTAAAAAAATAAAGTTAAAAAAACATTGTAGCCAGGCATGGTGGCACTCGTGATTCTAGCACTTGGGAGCCTGAGGCAGAAGGATTACCATGAGTTTGAGGCCAGTCTGGATGCATAGTGAGTTCAAGAACAGCCTGAGCTAGATAGCAAGACATGGTCTCAAGGGCCCTCTCTCCAAAAAACTATTATGTTTGGTGAAAGAAGTCAGATATGAAAAGGCATATATTGTATGATTCCATTTATATGAAATATCTGGGCAAAACTGTATAGGCAAGGTAAATTAGGTGGTTGCCTGGGTGTGAGGGTAGGTGAAGGCCTCTGGGGGTGACTGTAAAGGGTACAGAGTTTCTTTCCAGGATGATGAAAATGTCCTTAATTTGAATGTTGTGATGGTTGTGTAGTTCTGTGAATATACAAAAAACTAGTGAACACTTTGAGTGAACTGGATGGTGTGTGCAGTACAGCTCAAAATATTGCCAAAAAGACACAATGACACAAAATAATGTTAAATTTAAACCAGATTTTGCTGTCTAATTTCAAAATAAAAATCTCAAAAGCCCCAACTATGTTCTCCCCTAAGTAATCACGAAATTCTACAATTCATATATATATTTATCTATAATATTCATATATATTTATTATCTGTAATATATATACCTATATATTTTATGTGTGTGTGGTACTAGGGATTCAACTCTAGTAAAGGCTGAATTACATCTCCACTCATTCATTCATTCATTCATTCATCTATTTATAATGTGAGACAGAATCTTGTTAAATTACTAAATTGCCCAGGCTGGGTTTGAACTTCTGATCCTCCCATCGAAGCCTCCCAGAGTGCTGAGATTACAATTCTGAGTTAACCAGAGATGGCTGATGTAGTCTCCTTTTGATCACAGTTGACATACGGCCTTGTACATAGGGACCTTTTGTCATCATATGATAAGTGATTCCTCTCTTTGGGCTGAGACTTTTCAATAAATCCTAATTTTTATCAGAATCTACTCCATCAGATTAAATTATTTGGATAAATGTATACTTATATTACTTGGTTTGTAATTTTGTTCTAGGGACAAAGTAACCTAGCAAAATGCTTCTTTATTTTTAGCTTTCTTGTGTACCTTATTTCCACTAATATTTTGTTATGAGAAATTTCAGGCAAACAATTGAAAAAAACTATAGTTAACATCACTTTACCCATCATTTACATTTTACCACTAACATTTTATTATGCATATTTTAACATATGTCTAGCCATCTTCATACCCTGTCTTTCCATCATTTTTCTTTTTTTTTTTAATGTGACAAACTTAATTTTTTTTATTTATTTTTTAACCAAGTACATGTATTGGTACAATGTACATATAACGATTACATTCATCCTATTCGCTTTGTACCTGTACATGATGCATCTTGGTTTTCCCCTCTCTTCCCCACCCCTCCCCTCTATTCCCTCCATCCCTACTTACAGCAGGCTTATTCACATTTCTCCATGAATTCCCTTTCCCCTTTCTTTCCTTTTTTTCCCCTTCCTGCTTTTCCCCCTTCTCTCTTTCCAGTTTTCCTCTCCTTTGTATATTATCTTCCTATTGTATCTATTACACCTCTTTGCCCTATTTACACTTATGGTTTCTCATATTAGAGAAACAATTCGATGTGTATTCATGAGTGTCTGATTTATTTCACTTAGTAGTATGTTCTCAAGGAACATCTATTTACATACAAATGACTCTCGTTTATCCTTTCCATCACTTGTTTTTCAAAGTCAGTTACAGATATCAACACATGTCCCCTTAAATACTTCAGGATTCATATAATTAGCTAGAGTTTAACATTTGCTTAGATTTTCTTTTAAATGTAAAATGTACATACAATACAACGCCAAAATTTTAAGCATCCATTTGTTACATTTGTTGCATTTCTGGCTACTACCCCAGAAAGTGCCCTCTTACCCCTGCCTAATTACAGACACTCCTGGTTTAACGGCTGAGTTAAGGTCCTGAGACTAGGTTGTTAACTGAGTTGGTTGCCAAAGGAGGAACTGTGCTGTGATGGTGAACATTTTAGAGATGAGTACCCAAATCGCAACCCAAAACCCACTTATTTATTGCAAAGTGCCAATACTGCCATTAAACCCGAATACTGAGGTTTTAGTTTAGAAAAAACAACTGTTACCTGACACTTGCTTCCTGGGGTGACTTGGCTTTCATGCTGTCAGAGAGGGCTCTGTGTGCCTGCTGCAGCACGCGTGCCACAGGTTCAACACCACTGGTACACTGGTATACAGTATGTACGTTACAATATTCAGAACAAAGAAATGGCCAAAGGAAACTCCGACTTGAAACTTTGCTTTTATTTACATAACTCTTACATGCAGTACCATAATGTATAACAGAACGTAAAACTAAAGTTCTGCGCTGCACAGTACAATCAGCAATAATTACAGTACTTTATAAACAAGGTGTACCGTACAAAAAAAAGACATTGAGGCTATGTAAACAAGATGTACAGAACTGTACAAAAAAGAAAAATAATGGACATGTTGTCAGTCCCAGAGGTGTGTCGTAAGTCTGAATACAGAAATGTGGCATATCTGTATTACATATCGTATCACCAACATAGTTCAATGAAAGTGATTTTTCTTAAGAATACAGGCTCTCCAATAAACTTTAAAATAAAATATAGCATCCTCCAGCAAAAGAGCGAATCAGTTGGGTTCAGGCGATATTGGTCTCTCACATGTCAGCAAAGTCAGGGATGAAAACTACTCAGAAAGTCCAGAATATTTATGATAGAGCACTGATACAGAAAGTTCTCATCAATAATGATTGCAAAACAGATACAATTCAGATATGATCTTTAGCAAATCAATAAAGCAACTATTCTTATATTTCCTCACAAGTCCTTTCCTAGCATCTTACCAGCTTCTTGAATTCTTCAAGGTTACATTGATCACACAGTTGATACTGCTGCTGAAAGCTGTGTTTTGTTTATCTTTGTTTTGGGTATTGGGGATCGAACTCAGGGCCTTGTGCTTGCTAGGCAAGCACTCTAACCACTGAGCTAAATCCCCAGCCCCTGAAAGCTGTGTTTTGAATGTGCAGTTTCATCTCATTAATGAAGGGGTTTCTGCAAAGGACCAGTGAAACTAAAATACTACTAATAAGATATCACAGAACCGTAAATCTGTTTGACTCTGTAAAAATCACTGGAAATGCCAAATATCCCTGAACCTGAAACTGGCATTAATGGAACCACTGATGTGTCTGCCTCTGCAGTAAATACTTTAGACTTGCAGGGGTGGCGAACCTACAGGACATGTGCCTCAGTGGGCTGTTGAAAGCTCTAAAAAGTTCGCCATCACTGTGAGGATAGAAAGATATATAAAGTATGTAGCAAAGGAACCTACTAGCCAGGAGTGTAAGACAAAAATTAAACACATAAAGCAATCACAAGCCAAGAATAACAGTGATAATTAATTGTTCAATTGTTTCCTATGGTTTGGAAGTGTATACATAACCCTTGAGAAAACATGTGCACCCATATGATACGAGAGATTTCTACATATAAAAAAGTTTCAAAGGTAACATCACTTTAAAGAGTTCATTTATATCTGAGAATTTATTTAACTGCAAATGAATCAGTTTTATTATCAATTGAGGAACTGTTGGAAGCAAATAGACCTTAAAAGTGAAACCAATAGAAAGAGTGCACTGATAAATTTTTCTAGCCCTTTGGCACAGCCGTTCTGCCTGTATCATATATGATTAACAGGTCTCATAAGACTGTGCTCCACATCATTCCCTTCGTCATCAAAACAGGCAAACCATACGTTCTTTGGCTCAATATCCAAAAAATGTCAGGTAGCTGATTTTTCCCCAGTATCAGGCATTATAGAAATATTTGTCTTTTCATGAATGCTGCATTTATTTGCACAACATGCTTAGAGAATGTGCCCAAAATACAATTGGCTATAGGCACTGAAGAGTTCTGTACCTGCGACTAGGTCATTAACTGAGTTGGTTGCTAAATGAGGAATTGTACATAGTATATACATTACAATACTCAGAACAAAGAAATGGTCAAAGGAAATTCCAACTTGATGTCTTTGCTTTTCTTTGCAAAACTCTTACATGCAGTATTACAATGTATACCAGAACATAAAACTATAGTACTTACTGTATACACAATCATCAAACATTACAATATTGTGTAAACAAGGTATACTGTATAAAAAAACAGTGAGGGTCCATTAACAAGATGTACAGAACTTATGGAAAGAAAGGTCCAGTCGTAATTCTGAGGAGTAGGTCATAAGTCCGAACAGCATGCCTCGATCGTAATTCTGAACAGTCATTGAATAAGTAAGCCACTAAATGAGGAATATCTGCAATCTATAAGACCCTGTCTCCACAAAAAACACCTACTTCCCCCACCTCCCTCCCTCCCTTCCTTCCTCCTTCATTTCTCTTAGTGAGGTTAGAGCAATAGAATACAGAATACAAGGCCTGGTTGTGGGTGTATTTCTGGTAGGATAATATCACATCGTGTTGCAATATATTTGTATCTGGTCAGGCCATGGCTAATACTACCAATATTACCTAATATTACCTTTCACTTGGTTGTAGTGATTTAGAGAGAGAAAGTTTTCTTTTATTCTTACAAATAATGTAATATACATTTGCTTATAATCTATACACCTACATGATTATTAGTAATGAAAAATTAATAACATCTCCTTTTTATCTGAATCTGGTTGAAACTCGGTCTCTTTTGATGGCAGGATGGGTCAAAGCTTTTTACACACCCTGTGTTTCTACACAAAGGCAATACTCAATTGATATCCAGAAACCTGTACGGTATGCAGCCCTTTACCCGAAGAGGCAGCATCAGTCACTGGATGGCCTGGTTCTAAGCCATTGGTCAGCTGGGGGTGAGCAAGAGATGGGTTTTGTTCAACATTAACTGCTGAGTCCATAAAGGGAATATCTGGCGGCTGTTGCAGCCAAATAGAGGTGTCTGACCTTTCTTATTACTTTCCCAGAGGCTGAAATTGGGGTCCTAAGGTGAAATCCATTTGTAAATTACTTTTGCTTTATTCGAAATGGAAGGTGAAACACGTAATGTTAATCTAACTATTTAGACATGAATCAGAAAAATAAGCAAGCTAGATTTCTCAACAAAGCCTCCCTATGCAGGAGCTACGCAAACATTTTCTTTCTCTGCAGCCTCTGTCAGGACAGGGCACTTGGATGTTGCTATGTCCTTAGCAATGATTATAATCTGCTATTCCACTCCTCTCTCCTGGGAAGGAAAACTACAGCAGAGCCAAGAGTTTCAGGCACATTTGGGGATTTCCTTAAGGATTTCTCATAATAGTGAAGTTGCTAGTTTTTGATACCATATTGCCTAATTGCCTTCCTCATTCCCCAAAGATTATGCCAATTACAATTATTGACATTTCCTTTAGGCAGTTCATTTGGTTTTTTGGGAGGGATGATGTATAGTGTTAGTTTGCTAAGCTGTCGTAACAAAGAATTACTGGCTGCTTGGCTGAGGCAACAGAAATTCATTTGCTCACAACTCTGCAGTCTGAAAGTCTCAGATCGGTGCATTGGCAGAGTTGGTTTTTACAGAGGTTCCTCTTCCTGGCTTGTAGAGTTCTTCACATAGATCTCCCGTGTGTGTGTGTGTGTGAGTATGTGTGTGTGCGTGTGTGTTAATCTTCTCATAAGAAAAGCTGTCATGTTGAATTAGGGCCTAATGATATGACTTCATTTTATCTTAAAAGATCCTGTCTCCAAACACAGTTACATTCTAAGGTAATGGGGGTTATGACTTCAGCATATGAATTTTGGGGGAGGGGAACATAAAAAACACAAAACACAAAAATATGAGAAAGATATGAACATAAGAAAAAGTAAAAAGTACATACATACTTTCATAAGCTTAAGTAAAACAAAATCCTTTTTTTTTTTTTGGTGCCAGGGATTGAACTCAGGGCCTTGAACTTGCTAGGCAAGCACTCAAACCACTGAGCTAAATCTCCAGCCTGTATTTTTTTGCCCATATGTAGACTTAGTCAGTGGTTCTTATGTACTATTACATAATACCAATAGCAGTGCGAGTATATGTCAGTTTTAGCCCAAACCTAGGTATTAGACAAACAACATGGTTTGTCTTATATTGCTCTTTTAGCCCAAATTTTCTTAATTAATTTGCAGGTTAAATGCTTTCACTTGGGTTTCTTTGTCACACATATGTTTTTCTCATTTATATTCACTTAACAATGTATTTTTTACTTAATTAAATTTACTTATGTATGTGTTTATTTATACAGTACCAGGGATTGAAACCAGGGTCTTCCCACTGAGCTACACCCCCAGTATTTTAAATTTTTTTATTTTGAGATAGGGTTTCACCAAGTTGCCCAGGCTGGGCTAGAATTTGCGATTCTCCTGCCTCAGCTGGGATTACAAGCATGTACCACAATGCCTAACTTTTTTTGAGACAGAGTATATCTCATAATTTAAGCTGGCCTTGAACTCACTACATAGCCCAGGCTGATCTCAAACTCCGGATCCTCTGCCTCAGCCCACCGAGTGTTGGGATTACAGGTGTGGGTCAACATGCTGGGTGATTAAACTCCCTCTGAACAACTTATACATAGATAAAACAATATTGGAAAACTATATACACACATATATGTTTATGTTGTCTACCTTCTATAATCATTGGCATTGCCTCTTGGGGATTTATACTAAATAAGTACATATCGATGTTCTGTTAAAATATGTATAACTGAAAAAAGCAGCATTACATAAGCACATTACATAAGACTGTGAAAACATCAATTATCTAAATCAACGAATGAGGCTGAGATACTCCTGAAATTTATGGAGATGGGAAGAATAAAACTCCTCCAAGGCATTTCTTAGCACCCCTCCAGACCCCAAAGAATTAGAAACAAGAAATGAGACAACACAACACATACTACAGTGATGTTTAGACAACAGGAACCAGTGGGGAATCCTGCTGGCAGATACTGGAATAAGTGTCAGAAACTGTTCAGTAAAACTACTTGATGCCAGGTCATCCTACATCTAGAGCCTGGTGATGACAGGGTATGATTTGGAACATTGCCGGGAAATTGTGGGGTTGTCGATGCTTTTTTCCTGTGTGCCAAAATGGCCAAGTCAAAGGAAACACATAACTACTATATCGGGAGAAGAGGCTCTCTGTTTTTCTACATCCTTTATTTTCTAATCACTGGTAAGTTGTATTGATATTTTGAAAGACATGCTTCATTTGCCTTTTTGTTTTGTTTTGTTTTGGTTTCTTGAAACAGGGGGTCTTAGTTACTTTTCTTGTTGCTGAGACAAAATATTGGACACCCAAAATTAAAGGAGAAAAAGTTGATTTTAGCTTACAGTTTGTATAGGTTTCAGTCCATAGTCGGCTGGCTCTAAGGCAGGATGGCCCAGCAGAGAGGCATCACAGAGGAGAAACAGTTTATGGTATGGCAAGCAGAAGGCAGCAAGCAGTAGTGGCCAGCTTGCCTTTCCCTTTTGTCCCATTCAGGCTACCAGCCTTTTGGGTGGTACCATCTAGAATCATGCTAATTCTAATCAATGGGCTGATTTAATACCACAGTCCCTTAATCTCAGTATCACAAGCCCTAGATCCAGACAGCTCCCAAAAGCCCCACCTATAACGTATGAGGCTTGGAGGGACATTTGACACAAGCCATAGCCAGCATTTCACCATGTAGTCCAGGCTGGCCTAGGATTCCCCATCCTCATGCCTCAACCACCTGACAGCTATGATTACAAGTGTGCACCACTACATTTCGCTCATTGGATTTTTGATTCTTACTCTTCCTTGCAGTAAATATATGGTCTCTATCTGGAGTATATAAAAGTCATTGTTCAACCATGCCCTTGGAGACTCCTTTAAGTACACCTATCTCCTCTTACCTCTAATTTGCCTTTCTTGCCACTCACTTCTCCTTTTGACTTTCCCTGAGTCCTCTGGCTAGCCACTGCTAAGATTGAGAAATCAAGGTGATGGATGAAGTTGGTTTTGGAGCAAGAAGGCAGGGCTATTTTGACCTAGGACATATTTCCAGCATGCCATGGGGTAATTCTAGTGTCAGAGAAGGTCTGGACGGAGGGAGTCTGGAGGAAGTTCTAGTAAAGATTGCACAATGCTTCCAAAGGACAGAAACATCCAGCTCCATGGTTCAGATTTCTTAGGATGTAGGACAACTGGTCATTGTATCTTAGGCAAGACACACATCTCTTCAGAAATGATTAGTTTTATGAGATGGAGAGGATTTGGAGGGGGAAAACCGGTGTGTTTTCGGGGAAGAAAGTGATACAGAGGGCATACTTTGGGAGGTCAACGAATGTTGGTTGTTTACCATAGTACTTAATAAATTTAATGTGCATATAAATTACCTGTGGAGATCATTAAAATGGAGACTCACTATTTTGGGGGTGGATCCCTTAGATCCCTGGCATCTCTGGTTAGGATATTAGGCAGGGCCAGACCGGAACCTTAGCTTGCTCTCTCTCCTGAAACTGATTATGTCAGAGTAGCTAGATTTCTGAGATTCTTTTCAGCTGTATTATTTCGATTTCAGGTTCTGAGATTCCAAGAAAGTTCTCAAACATTTGGGGAAATGTTGAAAGCTCTGTATATTCTCCTTCCCCAAATGCACACGCAGTTTTGATGTTTTGCAGACCACTTTGGGTCGCCGCCCTGGCCCAGGACCTCCGCAGGCTCTCCGGGCCCGCGCAATCACGACCTCGGCAGTCCGGCGGTTAGACGTCTGGCCCCGGCTCCGCGTCAGGCGCGGGAGGGGGCGTGGTGGAGGGCGGAGACTGGGCGTGTCCGGGGCGTGGCCAAGCGGCGCTCGCCGCGCCCTCGTCCGTGCGAGAGGCCGAGCTTGCTGCATTGCAGCCGCCGCGGCGCCGCTCGGCTCCTCACTCCCAACAATGGCGGCTCCGAGCCCGAGCGGCGGCGGCGGCTCCGGGGGCGGCAGCGGCAGCGGGAGCCCGGGCCCCGCAGGGTCCCCGGCGCCGGGTCACCCGGCCGTCAGCAGCATGCAGGGTAAGAACCGCGGCCGTGCAGAGAGCCCGAACCCCTGGCGCGGCCGTCGGCGTCGTCGCGGCCTGGACGCCCCCGACCCCGGGGGAGGCAGCAGCCCGCGCCTCCTTCTCCGCCTCGCTCGCGCTCTCCGCCCCGCTGCCGGCTGTCTCGGCCCGGCCCGGCCCCGGGCTGCGGCCCATACAGGCCCGGACCGCGGCCTCGGCCGGCGCGCGGCTCCCCGGCCCTGCCCGGCGTCCCAGTCGCGCGCGGGGCCCACCTGGCCCGGGCCCGCCCCCGCGCCGTCCCCGCGCCGCCGCCGCTCACCTGGCGCCCTCCGGGCCGCTTCCGGGGCCGCGCGGGCCGGGTTGGGCGCGCTAGAGGCGCCGGCCGGCCTCGCCCGCGTCCCTGCGGCCGCCCAGGTGGGAGGCGGCGGCGGCGGCGGCGGCGGCGTCCCGTCCGGCGCCCCTCGGCCCGGCGGCCGCAGTGGGGCCCGCGCAGGGCCATCTTGGCTGTGGCCAGGGTGCAGCCGGAGCCCGACCACCCGGCCGACCTCGGGCTCCGCGGCGCTGCTGGAACCTCAGTTTCTGAACTTTCACGGGGCTTCCGTGGGCGGGGAGGAGCGGGGGTCGCCCTGGCTTGTGCCACCTGTAAGGTAGGTAGACAGCCACTGGCCTGCGAGAGACCTTCTGTTGTAGGCCAGAGATTTCTATGTTAGCATTACAAGCAGAAAATAAAAATAGAGGACTGAATTCGGTGTATCTGGAGTGCATATGGAGAGATACAGGAAATAGAAAGGCAGAGGTCAAAGTGATAGTGTCTGGACGTCGGAGGCAGTTCTCCTAATTAATGGCATGTCCCACTGGGCAGGTTTTAAAGCTCTGCGTGGCTCTTGACAGGGGTGTTGTGAAAATACCAGGCCCAATCCCATTAGGCACCATTTCCTTGAGTTTACTGGGAAATGTCGAATAGTAATACTGTTTTTAAAGCATGGACTCTCACAAATCTCTTGACAGCTTTAGCAAACTTTATACCAGGGATGTTGAATTCTTGGCCAAATTAGTCAACTTATCCTTGCTAGTATGACTGTGGGTTACTCTTTGATTAGAAACTACCTACCAGGCTCATTGTGTCTAGTTAGTGTCAACAGACATTTATTGAATGTTTTGTATTTATGAAAGCATGCCGTGATTCAGGAAGTAGAGGCAGAGTTTTATTATCTTTATATCTCTTCTCATAAGATAATTTTAGTATACATGAAGAACTGTGATGTACACAGATAGGCTAATGTCAGAGGTCAAAGGACGCGTTCTATGCAGGCTGTAAGCTAATTGATTCAAACTGAGTTAGCAGGTCGCCAGTATGTCGCACAGCACATTATACAGATGAAGTACAGGACTGGTTTCCTGATCTTACAGCTTTGCCAGTCTAGTCGGTAGTAGTGGGAAATGAAACAGCAAAATGATAACGGGGCTGTGTGGCGTGTGCAAAATGGTTGACTTTTAAAGCTTCTATAAATATTTCAAGTTTTGGGTTTGGTTGGGGTAGGGAGGCTGACAGTTTGAAAAAGCTGTTTTGGTTTTTTTCTAGTCAAAAAATAATTGAGCATCTGCCCAGAGCCAGGTATAAGTACTCTAGTGCAGAGAGTGAATTGGATAGTCTTCCCCCTTGTGGAACTTATCGTGCTGTGATGATAGGGGAAGGAAGACAAGATTCAGGCAGATAAGAACTATTTACTAATTGAGAAAAGTGTTATTAAGGTAACAAATTGGGTTTTGTGATGGAATATAATAGCGGGAGGTCAGTCTACTTGCTAAGATGGTCGGAGAAAGCCTATCTGGAAAGAACAGAAGAGGATTCTGGACAGAGTTAATAGTGTCAATGTTCCAAAGAAGGGAAGAGTTTGGAGTGTTCTAGGAACTCAAGTCATGTGATGAGCAATTATTCTGATGTTCTCTGTTCTCCTCCCGTAACTCCCCTAATATCCAGTAAATTGAAGTTGTAATAAGCAGAGCCCATTTAAAAGAGAAAAGAGCTCCAGAACCTCTTTGAATCATTGCTGAATTTTATCAGTATTTTGTCTATCTTTGGTTGATTCATGAACGTGCTAGTATTATCTTGTTGAACCTCTTTGATTACTCAGAATGAAGAAAAGAATTTAAAATTCTCAGGATGTTGTTCAATACAATCCTAGCTATAAAGTTTGAGTTTAAGCAGCAGTTTAAGGTCTCTTTTGTTTTGCTGTTAGAGCCAAACTTTCTATTACCTGCCAATAACCTTCTTTGGCTATTTTATTATTTTTGGTACCGGGGAATTGAACTCAGGGCTTTTGCACTGAGCTACATCCCCAGCACTTCTTGATTTTTAATTTTGAGACAGGGTCTCCCTAATAGCTAAGTTGCCTAGTGTCTTAGTCATTTCTTGTTGCTGGGACAAAATACCCAACACCCACAATTTAAAGGAGGAGAGGATTATTTTGGCTCATGGTTTCAGTTTGTGGTCAGCTGATTAGGAGGTAGAAATGGCATGGGAGAGGGGCAAGGTGGAGGAAAAGATGCTCAACCCATGGCAGCCAGGGAGCCACATACAGTATACCCTTCCAGGTCACACCCCCAATTTCCTGCTCTTCAGCCAGGCCCTACCTCCTAACAGCACATTCAGCTCTGAACTCATGATCCAGGAGTGCCCCCATGATTCAGTCCCTTTCCCGAAGCCCCATTTCTGAACACGAGAGCCTTTTAGGGGATCTTCTAGATAGAAACCGTAATACCCAAGCAGGACTGGAACTTGCATTCCTGCCTCAGCCTCCCAGAGTGCTGGGATTATAGGCTTGTGCTGCCATGCTTGGTTGCATTTGTTTTTCAGATGACATCTTGCTATGTTGCCTACGCTAGTGTCAAATTCCTGGGCTTAAGTAATTGTCTTGTCTCAGCTTCCCAAGTAGGTGAGACTACAGATGTGCACCAGTAAGTCCAGCTCTTCTTTTCTCTGGTGTTAGGACAGACCTCACAGAGTGGTTCTTAGAAGATATTTGATGTTCTGCTACTCCCTCTCCCAAATCCACTTCTACTTGCTATCTCAAAAACTGCCTTTCTGGAAGGAGTTAATAGATCATGCCCTTCCAACAAGCAGGATTCACTTGTGGGATGTATGGAATATATATAATCTAACAGACATTGGGCATCCTCCTATGGGCAGGCGCTGTGCTGGGCACTGGATGATCCTGCATACTTTTTCATGGCTTGACATTTGTGGCCCCAAAGTAGTTCAAATTGGGAAACAGTTTTTCTTTTTTTTAATATTGTAAATGTTTAAGAGCCATAGCTCTGGAGTCCTGGATTTTAATCCTGTTGCCAGGATTTAAACTTTTTGTGAGTGTAGATAACCAAGGTAGTTGCTTCTTTGTAAAGTAAGAATAATTCTTATTTTGTGGGTACTTTGAGAGTGCATGTAAAGTGTGGGGCCTGGCATATAGTAAGGGTGCAGTGAATGTTAGCCATCATTGTTTGTAGCAGTAGCAATGATATTGTTATCTGTAATAGTCCCTTTAATTATTAGTAAAGAAGTCCCTAACCCCTCACGATCTACTTCAGAGTTAAGCTTCATTAGTAGTACATCCTATCTTTCCCTTTACCCTTTTGATGTCACCATTTGCAAAATTGACTTCCTCTTTCTAGAATATTCTGGAGGAGACTTCAAACTCCAGATCTTCCATCTTTTCTGTGACTTCAGTTTTTTGGGGGTGGGAGGGTTGCTGGGGATTGAATTTAGGGCTTTTGTGCTTGCTAGGCAAATGCTCTACCACTGACCTAAATCCCCAACCCTCTCATTTATTTATTTATTTATTTACCCACCCCTGATTTATTTTTTTAAGCATTCTTTTCATTATACTTCAGGTAATGGGGAATAGTTGCTGATTTTGCTATTACTCATGCATTTGAGTATTTTCATTCATTCTGATTTTTTTCTCTTATACTCATTCACAAACACGCCCAGGCTTTACAAGTTGAGTAATTTTTATGCTTTGGGTTTTTTTGGTGACTAAAACTATCAAACTGCCAAGTTATGCGGTAAATGGATTTATACAAATGTATTTGTCATTAGGACAAGTTTGCGTATGAAGGAGAAAAAAATGCTGAAATGAGCAACTGAGATATGCTCTGATTCTTAATATTTCATCAGTAATTTGTCATAGATGGATTTAATTGGATGTTTCTTGCATATTAGAATATTGTGTAATAGTATCATTTTTACTTTTAGTAAAGTATGGGATTAACTTGTTTAATTGAGAACTTTTCTAGCCATGGCTTGAGTATTCTATTGTGACAAATCAAAAGCTCAGTGTGCCTAGTGAGGAAGATCTGAAACTTATGAAAAGCAGATCTCATTGTACTAGGTAATAACTCAGGTGAGAGTAGCTTACGTATGGAACATAATGTGAAATAGTGTCATTGTTGGTGTATCGGAGAATAGCGTGTTCTAGTTAATAGAGCTTGCCAGTTAAGAGTTCAACATTTTCTATAATGAAATGGCATGGACAGGATGATTTCTTCTCCGCTAGTAGCTGATAGCAACTCGCTTTACCTCTGTATGTAGTGTAGTAGTGTTTGAGAGACAAGATATTAAAATGAGGCAATGTTGGATTTGGACCCAGAAAACCTAGGCTCAAGTAATTGTTCTGCCTTGTACAAGTTCTGTGCTCTTGGGAGACTTACCTAACTTCTGAGGTCTGGAGTTTTTTTAATCTATTAAAACAGAGACAATACTTAATTTACAGGATTGTTAGGTGAATCACATTAAATTAACACATGTGAAAGTGTTTTGAAAATTCTAAAATAGTTACAAGTGTGTAAGGGTTACTAGACATGGTATTTGCCTGCTTTAGTTACTAGTCTTAAAATGTAATAGAATTGTTTCTTAAACATGAGAAGTTAAGTTTATTATAAAGATTTAAAATGCTAGGCATGATAATGCATGCCTGTAATCCCAGCTACTCAGGAGATTGAGGCAGGAGGATCACAAATAGAGGCTAGTCTAGGCAATTTAATGAGATCCTATCTCGAAATTTAAAAAAATAATAAAAAGGTCCAGGGATGTATGTAGTTTAATGGTAGAACACTTGCCTCATGTGCTTGGGGCTCTGAGGTCAGCGTCCAGTACTGTGAACAGATAACACACACAAACTTAAAGCAGGAAAAAAGTACAGCCTTTCCCCAAACTTTACTCAGGTGACTGAGAAATTTCAGTTTTGAAAAAATGTTTTCTTAAAGCGATTAGAATAATTTGAATTTATAGTTGAGTCTGAAAAGCACTGAGCCATTTGTAAAGTACTTGTTACAGGAAATAGATATAAAATATGTATTGCAAGTGCCTCTGGTTCTCTTAATGTGCTCATCTAGGCAGTTTTTCTTTCCCTTACATGTTTGCGTGTGTGTTAGGGAATGAACGCAGCGCCTCGTGCATGCTAGCCAAGTGCTCAACTGCCGAGCTGTATCCCTAGATTTCTTCTTTAGGTCTCAAATATAGGTACATAGACGCTCCCTGGTGGTCTAGTGGTTAGGATTTGGCGCTCTCAAATATAGGTACATAATAGAAAACCTCTGGTCCAGTCCTCACCTATTTACCCTCAGCTGTACATTTTATATCTATGAATTTAAGTAAAAAGGTGATAATGATTTAAAAATATGAAGTATATCTGCTAAGAAAAAGTAAAGATTTAAAATCAATACTTTTTTCCTCCCAGTAATATTTGAATATATATGAGCCAGTTTCCATGGCACAGGCCAGTAATCCCAGGTGCTAGGGAGGTTGAGGCAGGAGAGTTAGGAATTAGAGGCTAGCTTAGGCAGTTTAGTGAGACCCTGACTCAACAAAACAAAACAACAAAATCCTTCTACTTTTGATTATATTTGACTGCTTGTTTTTACCATTTAGTCTGTAGTTTAAAGAATGGGTTCGAGCAGACGGTGAAGAGTTCCAAGCCCTGGAATTGCTTGCTTTTCTCAGTGTGTTGAATCCTATTTCTTGTACTATTTATTTAGCATAGCTATATCAGCTACTTAGTCCCCCTTGCAAAGCACATACCGCTTATTTCTTGTGTTCTCTTAAAAATAAGCATTTTAATTTTAGTGAGAACAAGTAAAAAAAGCATCTAATTTTTAGAACAATTTTTTTTTCACATTTTCCTGTAATGTATCTTGTGTAAATACAGGCTGAAACTTGTTTAGGATTGGATATTAACCCTGTATTTTAAATGGGTTTTTTGGGAGGGGGGTGCTGGGGCTCGAACTCGGGCCCTTGCGCTTGCTTGCTTGCTTCCTAGGCAAACACTCTACCACTGAGCCAAGTCCCCAACCCCCTTAACCCTGTATTTTAAATAATTTTCTTTTTTAGTACCTTTCTTTTACTGGATTGATTTGGGTCCAGAGAGCTTTCCTTATTTTAATGAGTCTAAATATCTTAATTTTAATCAAATCCATTCTGTATAATCCAGGTCAGTTCCTTTGCAATCTCTAGGAGATGGAGATGGCTCAAATAATACAACCTGAGACCCTTTAGTTCACACCAACTCCCCATCAAAAAAGAGAACAATTCTAACATAGGTCTTTTTCATTGTCTTTACCTAATTTGCTGCTCACAGCCACTCTTTAAGTGTAGGTGGGGATAGTCCTTTTTATAGATCAGAGAACTGACATTTAAGTGCTGTGCCCTAGTAGAGGTGAGTTGTAACTTGTCTGTGTGATTGGTAGCCTTTATTCTTCTTCCTACTCTGCAATAGTGTATATATGGGTTCTTCTCCTGATTACATGGGTTCACACAGGTTCTCTGAGCTTTCTAAGGCATTTGAGCCATTCAAATATAAAGGAAGAATCTGCCAGAAATGATGTAAGTGCAGGAATAGGTAAGAGATTATTAGATTGTTTTCAGCATCAGCAAAAGTGTAGAAACTTTAACCAACCCTAGGTACTTTTTTTTTTTTTTTTTTCTTTTGGGTTTGGGGTCTGGGTACCTTTTGAATTGATTTTGGAGCCTTGGTTGTCCCTTCATGTTCCTTTGTATTAGAAGTGTACTAAACATGCTGGAGGCAAGTAGCCCAAAGCGTTTGATTGGCAATTTGCAAGTACTCTAAGTAGAAGATTTGAATTAGACATTGACCCAGGTTATCAGTGTAGATTGAAGTAATATATAAGAGGAACTCATTTGGCATAAAATTAACAACATATGTTGTTATTCTGACTTTGTCATCTAAGCAGTTTACTCTCAACCCCAAAAAGTTCTCAGGTGATTCTTCACACGCTTAACAAGATTTTTTTTTTTTTTTTTGGCGGGGGGGTGGGCGGTGGTTCTGAGGATTGAACCCAGGACCTTGCTCTTGATAGGCAAGTGCTCTACCACTTGAGCTAAATACTCAGTCCCCAAGAATTTTTTTTAAGGCAGGGTCTCACTATGTAGTTCAGGCTGGCCTTGAGTTCACTATTCAAGTGAATAGTGGGCTGGCCTCAAACTCACAATGATCCTCCTGCCTCAGCCTCCCAAATGCAAGGAGTATAGGCATATGCCACCCTGCCCGGCAAGATTGGGATATTAATGTGTATTTATAGAAAAGATTCAAAGGTGAAGACTCATAAAATTGGTCTGTGAAAGGGAGCCTTGGCCAGTAGTTAACAGAGCTGAAGATGGGCCTTTAGAAAGAAGAAAACAGTTACATCATACATAGCTTGATTCTTCAAGAAGAATAAATTATTCCTCACCACAGGGTAAGGGGATTGAAGTGGATGTTACAGGGGCTTTTTCAGGCTGTATTGTATTTCATCTTACTCCAAAAGCCTAAACAAAATTAAAAGGTGAAACAAGAAAAGGGCTGTCAGATGTATCTTGGAGAGCTCTCTCTCTCTGTCTTTATCAGATATGTCTGTGTCTATATGTTGCCTGACTTTCCAGAAACAAAATAAATGACACTAAGTGGTCCTCTGTTGCTTCTGGTAGTTTCCCTGGTATCTGGGTTAGGTGCCTCAGGAGGTATTCACTTTTGGGGGTTTGTTCAGGTGACTGAGGTGTTCTGTCAGGAAAAACAAAGTATCATCTTTTCTTCTGTTCTCACATCATAATCATCCACAGAGAAGACTTATGTGACTTGAAAAGGTGTGGAGATTTCTCCTAGCCAGCAGTTACCAGTTTTACAGCAGCAGAGAAGAGTTGGGTTTCCTCCAATTCAATTCTGGTGTGGTTGCCCTAGAGATAATGTCAGATCCCACAGGCTGAGAACTCTTCTCCACCCCCACTTAGATGGCAGTCTCAAGGTTTTGGTGGTTTTATCTGTGTTTCTGATCTGCTGGTTCTAAGTTGGAGTTTCTGCATCTCCTTCTTTGGGTTAGTTAATTTGCTTGAGCTTTTCACAAACTAGGGAAACATTTTCCAGTTTATTATAAAGGATATTACAGAGGATACAGAAGAGGTGAATAGGGAGAGGGATAGGAGAAGAAGCCTGGAATTTCCAGGTCAGCCTTCATGTCCTCAGCTGTCCCGAACATCTCTGAACCCTGGTGTTTATGGAGACTTCATTGGATATCTAATGTTAATACACTGGATGTGGAAACCTAGCAAGGCCTGTCAGCTTCAGAATTATTCTTGCCCCTCTGTGCCTCTCCCTGGAGGGAGAAAAACTCCCTCCAGGGTATGGGGTAGGGCCCCTCTGGAATGAAAAAGGCCTCATGACCTACTATAGGAAGGCCAGAAAATTTTCACTCTCTTCCCCTCCCTCTCTTCTTCCTCACTTTCTCCCTTTTCCATCCCATCCTCCCTCCTTCCTTCCTTTTCTTTTCTTCTTTTTCTCTCTCTCTCTTTTTTTTTTTTTTTTTTTGTACTGAGGATTGAATCCAGGGCCTCAAGCATGCTGAGGAGGCACTCTGCCACAGAGCAACCCCTGAAGTCTAGGTCAGAGAATTCCTTCACTCCCTTTTTGCGTTAGGTATTTAACTCAAGGCCTTGTGCATGCCAAACAAGCACTTTACAACTGAGCTATATCCCCAGCCTAAGAATTCGTTCATGGCCAGTTCCTGGACAGAAATGTAAAGGAAGGTTAATGTTTCTAAGATGTTTCTTGGGGAAGAGAAATTCTTGTTTCCGTGGCCTGCTGTGGGGAGGGAATTATAAGTCAGGAACCATCAGTAAAAACCAAAAGGTGTGTCATAATATCGCAGGTGCAGAGACTAGGGTGGGGATCCCCAGCATTGTCTGGAGGGCAGCACCTTCTCTTTTAGCTCTCTCAAGGTGGGGATGAAGGGAGAATTAGTCTTGTGTAGGCTGGCTAGGTTGACCACCTAGAAAGGTAAGGAGGGTGCCATAATCACTGCTTGCCCCAGAGAGAGAAAGACCTAGCATAATAATGGCTGTGTTAATGATAACCTCCTGTATTTCTGGGCTCTTTGTTGGACATTTTAGATATATTTTCTCATTTAATCATCACACTTGGGTATCATTCCATTTTACAGATGAGGAAATTGTGTCTGATACAAGTTAGGTCCTTGTCCAAAGTCACACAACTATGTACATTTAAAACATACCATTAAAATAAATTAAAAAAAAGCACAACCAAAGTTACACAATTATAAGTTTCTTTCCTTGAATACACTGTTCTTCATTGAAAAGGTTTAGACGACAATGTGGTGCTTAGTTACGTACCCACTGTTGGCCACAGGTAGAACAACAAAGGATGACAGACTCCTGAGTTTAAGAAAGTGTGGAAAGAATTTGATAGTATTTTATAAAATCACGACTAGTTCTGGCTTTAGAGACTAGGTCTTGATAAATTGCTCATACTAGACTTGAACTTGTGATTCTCCTGCCTCAGCCTCCCAGAGTTCTAGGTTTACAGATGTGTACCACTGCACTGGCTACACTTAGATTTTAAGCAGCCTTTTAAATTACTGTGGACTACCTCACTTTATTTGATAAATACAGTAAATTGTAGGTTTTGTGTTATGATCAGTTAGAAAAGGGATCTCAGAATTGAAGAAGGTGAGAATGTGGGAAAGAGTACCTGAAGAAAGGGTGAAAGAAATCTAGAGAGAAAAATGAAGAAGAAAAAAAAGCTTCAAATAGTGTATTTCTTTTGCTTTTCTTCGCTTGCTAGCACTCTGTCCTTTGTGTCTTGGTATTTATTTTTGGTGGGGTTTTGGGGGGCTGTCTACGATTTACTTAACCTGGAGCAGAAAAAATAAGTGAGATTCATATTTTCTTACTTGCAGTTGGGAAGTTGAAGTGAAGAATTATGCAAAATTAAGTCCCAGGGTACACTGATAATTCACCAAACAAGCTTGTGTTCACACTCTTGTGTGAGACACACAAGACTTTTAAAATTAATTAGTTACTATCAGCAGAGTTAGTGGATCTCTGATATTCCCAGAGATATAGGACACAGAGCAAGTGAATGGAAAGAGAATTTAGGAAACAAGAGAAGCCTCGGAAATGAACGTGCGAATGAGTATTAGAAGAGGTTTTAGCATAGCCACAGACTTAAATTTTGTAAAGCTGGGTGTATCGAATGGTTTCCTCCTCATTTTTCCCCATCATCTTACACAGGCTCTTTGAGTATAATGAAATAGCAGAGCTATTTGGCACTTTCCCAAATCTATGTTTTAAGTATTATTCTGACTTTTACAAATCTTTTATTTATGTATATATATGAAGTTTAAATTACTTTGCTAAAAGCTTTTTACTTAATTGATAATATTTTTTAAAAGTCATGGAATTACCAGAGAAATGGTGAATTACTATGTTCTGGTTAATTTAGCTCTTGGTTTTCAGGGGTTGCCAAGGCTTTTCTGAGTGAGAAATAATGCAGAGAGATGAATTTTGTTTGAGGTGTCAGAATTCTGTACCTGGTTACTTCATAATTAGGTGAAAAGAGCAAATTTATAGAATTTTACTCCCCCTGCCCTTGCCTTTTTATCTACTTGCAGTAATTCTGTATTGATGGTAGAACTTTGGTTTTGTTGTTGTTGTTGTTGTTGTTTTTTTTTTTTGAGACAAGGTCTTGCTTTGTAGTCCAGGCTGGCCCTCAAACTCAGGGTGATCCTCTTGCCTCAGCCTCCTGAGTGCTGGGATTACAGGTGTGCATGGTTTTTATTTTGTAACCTTACAGAAATGCAGCCTTACATATATTCCAAATTGTGCTTTTGCACCTTTCATATTTCTTTTCTTTTTTCTTTTTTCCTGTGCTGGAGATTGAACCCAGGGTCTTGCCCATACTAGAGTGCCTACTACTGAGCTATATCCCTAGGCTTATGTTTATTTTTCTTTTTACAGTTACCATTCATATTGCTATTTTGTTCCCTTCTTACTTTTTCTTTTTGCCAACTAGTAGTAACTATTCACCATTTTTAGAGCTCCAAAAAAAAGAGAGTAACTTTTGCCTGAAGATTATTTCATTGTTTCCTCAGTCTTGCAGTTGTGGTAGGAGGTGAGTTTTCTTTTCTTTCTTCTAGCGGGCTTCTGCAGCTCTCAAGACTTGCCTTTGAGCTTTGCTGCAGCTCCCCACTGCTCTCAGGGAGTCCTTTTCTCCTGATTGAGTCTGCTTATTTTGCCTGGTAGGAGGCTGTCTGGCTTTTCATTGCTTGGGCTTAAAGACCCACAGATTTCTGATTTTTTTTTTTCCCCTGGCTTGTGTTGGGCAGTACATGTGGTGGGGCAGCATATTGACCTTTATGGTAGAGAGATGGGCTAGTTAGTGCACTACCTTCCAGTGTGTCTCAGATCTGCCCCAAGTTCTCTCCATTCCCCCGTTCTGTCCTGTATTGTTGTTTGAGTGAGTAGGTAGGTAGTCAGCAATAGGTTACCTATATGGTACACCAAGGAACCTTTGGGTTAGAGTAGCTACATTAACATTCTTCAGTTTTTGTTAAGATATCTCTTTTGTAGAATCCTAAGAGTTTTGGTAAAGACTACTTACAAATAGCCCTCCTTCAGTTTGGCTCTTTTTCCTACAGATGGTATTTGTATTTGTATAAACACTTACTCATTCTACTTTAGATTTTCCCTAGTTTCTTCTCCCAAGCAGTAGTAAATACAAGCATAAGTAGACTACTGAGAAAACGAGATACTCAACTAGGGAGTGAAAGTATTTTTGGAAGGCTTTTGTTTTAAAGGGTTTGTTTGTTCTACTGGGTCCATTTTACAAAGCAGTTGTGTATCTAAACAGTTTATACACATTGTGTAATCAGATCAAATTGGATTTGGAAAATGTGGTCTTGTTTATAGGGGGGGATTCACAGGTTTTTTTTCTTATAACTTCTAGAGTCCTGTTCTCCCTTCTTACTCCCACGGATGCTGTCTTTTTTTTTTTTCCCGACCTATGCTAGAAGACTAGCAGCTCTTCTGCAGTATTTCTGCTTTTGAAGTTAAGATGGTTGACTAGCAAATGTTTTATGTTTGTTGCATAAAATCATGGGTGATAATTAATTTATGGGTACTTATAAATCTGTAATTTAACTTAGTATATATAGTATGCTACATATATGTTTTGATTTGTATGTTGAAAACATAAAAATTGATGGAACTATCTCAAAATTTCTAAGGGATAATAGTTACTCTTTTTATTGAATAGATGTGGAAAATAAAGATTAAGATAGTGTAACACGATTTAAACTTGATTTTGGTGCCATATAATATATTTGAAAGAGCCGAGTTTTTAAAGATCTATTCTCTTTGTAATGATGAGGGATTGTGTGATTCAAACTGTCCTCCAATTAGTTTTATTCATTTCAACATGTAGTATAATAATGTAATGTCATGTTCTAATTTTGGTTTGATTTACAGTAAATGAACTGGAACTTATCTCTTTTACTTTAGGCTTTCAGATAAACTTCTGTGAAAAGGCACAAAGTAAGCTACAAATTTTGATATTATGCTACTTATTTTTTCATATTCATCTTGGTATTGGGAATGTGTCCACTATTGTTTCAACTAACCAATCATGGCAATTTTACATTAAAAGAGCTTCCATTTTTCATTGTTTCAAAAAAGTTATTTTTCACTTGAAATAGGAAAAAGATGCATGTAAGTTTCAGATGTATTCCTGGAAAAATATAAGTATTCAGTATAAACTATAATTTAAATCACAAGTTGAAGAAAGTTCATTTTTAAGATTGTGGTACAGAAAGTATGTACCTGCATTAAGAGATACAGTGCTTTACAATTATTTTAGTGTTTTTTGAGACATGGTCTCACTATGCAGTTCAAGCTGGTCTTGAACTTACTTGGTAGCCCAGATGACCTTGAATTTAAAGCATTCAATTTGGATAATCTTGCCTCAGCCTCCCCAGTGCTGGGATTATAGGCATATGCTACCATGCCTGGCATATAATGCATTTCAGTGTTTTGTTAGAACAAAACCTGTTTTGTCTGCCGCCCTCCTCTTTCCCCACCATTCTGTATTAGAACATTGAACTTCATAGACTACAGAATAGACTTTCTATAAGAAGAACAATGTTTATAAAGCTGAAACTAATGCCTTTTGAACTTTAAACTTATTTGTATAAAGTGGTGTTAAAGAAATCTCATCTCAAGGAGATTCCTCTCTAGTTAACATAAAACTATTTAAAAATATGCAAGTAGTTTTCTCTTCTGAATTTATTTATTCATAGTATAGGGAAGAATGATGACCACTCTTTGGTATATAGCATTCTTTTTTTTTTTTTTTTTAACGACTTAGTTATACAGTGTAATCCAGGCTGATTTGGAACTTGCTGATCCTCCTACCTCAGCCTCTCCAGTGCTGGGATTACAGGTGTACACCATCATGCCCAGTTCATTCTTAAATAAATTCAAAGGAAAAAAGTTTAGCCTGGAGAGAAAACATTTCTGCTGTGTTTTAAATTTTTTGGTAGAATTAAAATGTTTAGTTTTTATTGGGTGGCTGGTGATTTCCTTTGCGCAAAAATTTATTTCTCGAATGATTCACCCATGATGTAAATCTACAATACATGATAGAGACAAGGTAGCTATGTCCTAGGATACAGAAATTTTAGTTGCTTCATTATTATCACCTTTCTCTTGCCATAAATAATAATATAAAAATTATAAATGGTTTTCTGCCCTTGCGAGCATATTTATATATGTACATGTAATGAAGTTACAACTTTTTAATGCTGTCTTAATTTTAATACTTAAAATTTTTAGCTTCCATTTACATTTTAATATAAAATATTTTTGTTTACTTTTACCATGGCAGTTTTTAGTTAACATAAAATCTAAACATAAATTAACATAAAATCTAATTCAAGAAAGAAAGCTGACTTTTTTTTTGGTGCCAGGGATCGAACTCAGGGCCTTGCACTTGTGAGGCAAGTGCTCTAACCACTGAGCTAAATCCCCAGCCAAGCTGACTTTTTTGTTTTATTCTTTGTGTGTGGTGCTGGGAATCGAACTCAGGACCTTGTATATGCCAGGCAAGTACTTTACCACTGACCATACCCCTAGCTGATTTGTAAAAAAAATTACTGTTGCATGCTTATTTTTCTAACTTCGTTCCATTGTGTACATAAAAGAAGAGAAACATCATGTTGAGTTCTAAAATGTGTGTACAGTGTAAGTAGCTTTGTAGGTGTATTAAAAGTGACTTTGGACATTCTCAGTGGTCCTGTCCTTTTGCAGTGCTATATGAATGATAGGTTTGCAGTGCCGCCTGCTTTGATACATAAGGAAGAACCTAACGAGAGGCTTGGGACAGCAGGACTTGTTAGAACTTAGTCATGTGGAAGGGGCAGTGTGCATCCCACCTTGACACTTACTTTTGGTCACCTTCATGGTTTCTTTACAGTGGGTGGCTGCTTTCTCCTGATTTTTTGTATTTCCCTTTTTGTTTCTCTTCGCTTTGGGAAGTGCTCCTTTATTTTTCAGCTTTTGGGATTCAACACAGTTACATCTATTCATTCATGAAGCTCATATTGATTGGGTACCTCAGAACCAGTGAGAGTCCTGTACTGTACTGAAATGAATAAAATACCTTCCTGCTCCAGCAGGCTCATAGTGTTGTGAACTAT
>PVJO010001345.1:158146-176706 GCA_004026905.1 Hystrix cristata
TCTCTCTTAGTTGCCTAGGCTGGGCTTCAATGGACGATCTGCCCGTTTCAGCCTGCCAGAGTGGTGGATTACAGGTATGCACCCTCATACGTGGCTGGATTACTGTTTTCTTGATCAGAGACTGTGACTCAAGGATGCAACAATAGGACTACTCTGTTTTTGAGTTCAGATGGCACAGACATCAGTGGACATCTCAGGACAGGGAGCGCACACAATCAGTACGAGGGTGATCTGGGGAGTGGTAGGGAGAGCTAGTCCTCAGTCTATAATGTTTATTTTGTATTGCCAGTACTTAAATGTCTTAGAGTAAGTTTTCAGTTGCTTACATATATTAACGTTTTTTTCTAAATGTAGTGCTCTGGTTTCATGTTTTAAGAGTGTAATTCTGTAATGCTTGTGCAGTCTTTCAGTTGATTCTGTTATACAGACATTAACGTAGTTAAGTATTCACTCATTTCTTTAAAAATTGAGGGCTTGAAATCACTGAAGAAGTGATCCCCCCCCCCCACTGGGACATGCTCTAGGCCAAGGGTTGTCATTTTTATTTTAAGGGTGTTTTTGAATTATCAGAGAAACTTACATTTAAGTCACTGAAAATAACTATGTATCGTACAGTAGTTGTAGGAGAGGATGGGGCAAAAATCACAAAATTAGATGTTAAATTTCAGTAAATTTGACTGCGGCTGCTTCAAATGCTCAGTTCTCCATCACAAAAAAATTTATTGTAAGATATTTTAGATGATTAATGGAAGCTCTGAGGATTAATTTTTTCCCCCATTGTTTGACTTTCACATAGTTTTGTATCCTTTATATTGCTATGCCACTCTATTCCAATCAGTTTAATACAATTGCTTGTTATAATTTTGTGGAATTTAATTGAAGACTGTGTGTGTGTATTTACATGCACAGATAGTGCGAGATTACATACTTTATTTGGATCCAGCTTTCTACTGAAATTCAGTAAATCCACTGTGCACCTTATGGTCTTTCTTTATAGTTTGTGCATTTATCTGAGCTTTGGTTTTCTAAATATATATGTTTATTTAAGATAATATATGTTTATTTTAGTTGATAAATAAGCTATATTTAAGGCAATAGTGTTGTATTTCTTTTAATATTGTCGGATCATTGAATTTTTCTGATGTTCACGTGTAAAAACATATTAGGGAAAATGTTTCCATTTGTAAATGTAGAGTTTCTACATTTAGAAGGTTGATCATCATTTAGAAGATTATTGTTAATCATGTGAGGATAATGCTTTTGAACATGTATACGTACTTACGTAATTTATGACCAAGTTTGAGTTATCATATGTCTTTGGCTTTAATGAGCTAACTTATAGTCCTTTAGAATACAGTTTTCTTGCTTTATAGATCAGTTGCTAGGGATGAGTGTTTACCTAGAAATACAGTGTTTGAGGAATGCTTTTATCAATATCAGACTTACCCAAAAAAAATCTGGTTTTTTTTTGGAGGGGGGAAGTTTGGAACTTTGGCCAATTAAGTATCCCTGGGTGTGGAGATTTTCCTCAGAAAATACCTGAAGGAATTTTGTGTAAAGCAGAGTGAGAGTAGATTGGAGTTTGGCAAATCCTCTGTAATAATTTTGTCTTTGTGCAAGGTTACTCTGACACTTTCTTTCCCCTGTGCTGCAATGTATTATCTGCAAATAACGGAAGAGTTCTGGATCTCTGAAGAAAAATTTGGGTAGTATTGACTTGTAGCTTTGTCTGTACACTTTTGGTGGATTTTGAAACTTTCTTGTGGCCTTTAGGAATTGTTTTATTCGGGAATGCTTGCATAGCAACAGAATCTATAGGAAATTATGTGCTACAGAGCTGACTTGATGCTTCTTGATTGTACTAATTGAAATTAAACTATAGGTGGTGGTTATATTTGGTGACACACTACATCAGTGTTTTAGGAGAGAATAAGAGCATCCTAATGACTGGTTATTTGTGAAACTTTTTTTTTAAACAATAAATATCCCTCTATTTAAATTGGTGATAGTAAAAAGACAACAGTCGCCAGTCATGGTGGTGCTGGCCCATACATCTCAGCAGTGTGGGAGGCTGAGGCAGGAGGATTGCAAGTTTGAGCCCTGGGCAACTTAGTGAGACCATGTCTCAAAAATTTAAAAGGGAGCTGGGGATATAGCTCACTGTAAAAGCCCTAGGTTCAGGTCCTTGATATGGCAACAGTAAAAAAGGAGGGTGGATATTTTGTGCCTCTTTCAAAGGACAACATTAATAAGTGTAGTGACTTGATAAGAGATGTCTGTAAAAGGTGATATTTTGACTTTATTGAAAGTGGCATATAGAAAACCAGGGAGAGTAAGGAGTAGAGGGAGGGTCAAGGCTTCCTGCTTTAAAACTAATAACTAAGAAAATTAAGCTGATGCATTTTAAAATCTCCATTTATTGTAGAAAAATTTGCAATTAATGACTAAAATTTTTATCATTTTGAAGTTATTAAACATTGAGCTTTTCAGGAATCTTGGGAAGCAAAGCAACCACATTTGCTGCTATTGTATTTTAGTACGGTTTATTTAAATTTATAGACATTGCAGAGTTAGTTGAATTATTATTATTATTATTTTTTTGGTACATTACCCATAAGGCAGTCTGACATCTGGTATATTCATCAGTATTTGTGGGCACTATGGTAAACTGCCAGTGTAAAGTCTGTTTGGTTCGAAAGTAGATTTTTTTCTCAGTAAAGCCCAAGAATTGTAGTAGTAGTCATAGGCAGAATCAAGGTTCACCTGTTGCCTTTATTTCCATACAAAAGGGAATGCTGCTTAGTTAATTTTCTTCTTCATTTCTTTGTGGCACTGAGGATTAAACCAGGGAGTTCTGAGTTACACCTCCCCACCATTTTTATTTTTAATCTTGAGACAGGATCTTGCTTTGACCTCAAATTTGCGATCTTCCTGCTTCCTGAATAGCTGGGACTACAGGTGTGCTCCACTACGCATGGTGCCTTTGGAGGTTGTTTGGAACATGAATTCTCTCTGAGAATGACTTTTCTTGCTAACAGCTGTTGCACTTTAAAAATAATTTGGAAAAGCTTCATGTGTAATGTTTTTGAAAAGAAAATAGTGATTTCCTCCACTTTGCAGTAAGTTTCCCTTCATGTCCAGTTGAACTTTACTACTAACCACAAAGGATGTTTGACAACACTTTTGTGGTGGAACAGATACAGAGTAGAAATGATATGTTAAGTTTCCAGACACTATTCCCAGCTGCATCCCCGGTTAATCAAAGTGATTTTCAATTTAGCTTATACATTTAGGGTCATGTTTTTCAGATGAGATGTAGTAAATACTTGAATTCTCACTGCATGGTTTTTCAAAACTAGACAAAAATGTCCAGATAAGAAAGGTATACTAGCTAGGTGTGGTGGTACAGGTCTGTAATCCAACACTCTGGGGAACTGAGGCAGGGACATTACAAGTTCAAACCCAGCTTGGGCAACTTTGTGACTTAGCAAAGCCCTGTCTCAAAACAAAAAAAGAAAACAAAAGGGCTGGGAATGTAGCTCAGTGCAAAGGTTCTGGGTTCAATCATCAGTACCATAGGAGGAACAAAAAGAAATGTGATTTCCCATCTTAGTGTTCATCATTTCATTAGCATATACAGTTCCATTCACTCCTCTTCAGAGATGCTGTTACAAGGATAAATAAGCAGAGGCACAAATACAACAGCAAATTTATATCTATGTATACTTTGTATATCTGTGTAAATACATAGGTATCAGCAATACTAAGAACCACTGGGATTTTTAAAGATGAAGTAAATCTAGAGCATATTTTGAAGAAACGTGTGTTCTTGGAGACATCGGACATGTATAGACAGGCTATGTTGGGGAAATACTTAATAGATAACTCTTACTGTGTGCCAAACCTGGTTCTAACCACTTTATATTCTTTAATTTTCCTAAAAAGCTTATAAAGTGGGTATAATAGTTATATATGAGAAGACTGAAGCACAGAGAAGTTAAGTAAAATTTCGAAAGTCATACAGGCATTTAATAGCACAATGAGTTTGGTTATAGGTTACATGTTGCAAACCGCAGAGTTTCACTGATTCTTAAAAAATAAAAAAAGTAGCAGGTGCGCATAGGAATGATTTTTCTAAACTAAATGGCCTTTTTTGGGGGGCGAGGTGCTGGGAATTGAACTCAGGGCCTGTGCTTGGTAGGCAGACGCTCTACCACTGAGCTAAATCTCCACAAATGCGAGCTAAATAAACCTTTCCTCCCTTACCTTTGGGTGTCAGGTATTTTGTCTCAGCAATGAGAAAAGCAACTAGGACCCACAAGATTAAATATGACATCGATCATTTCTGACGTAACTGTCAGTATTGAATATTATAAAAGTGTGTGTCTGTGTGCATGCATATTATACATACACACCTGCAGGGGCTTTTTATGTTGCGAGATAATGAAAATTGGGCATTTGTCCTTCGTGCCCTGAAACATCTATTGAGTTATTCATTAATCATTGTTTTTTGTCTCTTTAATTTAAAGAAGATCTCCTAATTTCTTAGGCTAATGAAAAGCCACATCAAGTAATAAGACCGTCTCTGGTGAAGTTGAAGAACAGTGGATATGCAAGACTAGTTATTCCAAATTAAGTTTTAAAGAGTTTAAAAAATTAGAGTCAATCTCAAACAGAATCTAGCTTTTTAGGTTTAAATTCAGCGCTCGGGTCCTTCAAGTATCTTGCCAGAATATGTGAATCAGAATCAGAAGCCAATTTGGAGCTGGATGTGGTAGTGCACCCCTGTAATCCCAGCACTTGGGAGGCTGAGGCAGGAGGATCCCTGCGAGTTCAAGGCCAGCCTGGACCACGTAGTGAGTTCAAAGGCAGCCTGAATTACACAGCAAGACCCCATCTCAAAACAAAACAAAACAAAACAAAAAAACACACACACACAAAAAGCACAAACTCCCCAAAAATTAAAAAATAAAAAGGCTGTTTGTTGAGGATAGAAGTAAATAAGAGTTCTAGACAAGATGTAGTAAAAAGACAAGCAAAAGCAAAACAACTGAAGAACTTACTGTGTTCCAATTAGCAATTGTTATTTTAGTGCCCATCAGGTTTTTGTCCAACAGATGTTATTGATCCTTAAGAATAATAATTTATTACTTCACTATTCTTTTTAGTGAAAAAAGAAGTTCCCGTTCAGGCATCCAGTTAAGTCTTTACCTCGTGGTGTTCTAAAACAGCTATGATTTTTCTTTCTTGGATCGTGAAAATGTAGGATTCATAAGTAACATGAACATTTTAGTCAGGATGCTGTCATATACAACATACACATAAAGTACTGTAGATAGGTTCTTATATAGCCTCTGAATGTTATTCGCTCTTGATTATTCTTAATTTAGTCTAACCTTTAAAAAACCTCAATTTATAGAATACATTTACAGGGCACAAATGGTTCTTAGTTGTGTTCATAAGAAACGAAAGTTTTATTCACATCTTAATGTCTCCGAAATTGGGAGGTATTTAAAGAGGGTCAAAAGGAGCTATTCAGATGAGGAGAGGAGTATAATAGTGCTGTAGTTACTGTTTGTGCATATACAATACTAGCTTTGTGTAGGAGATGCCTGTTTATTTTCCACCTCTCTTATTTGCCTTGGTAATAACATAGTTGGATTTTAATTTAAATTGGACTGTACTGTTTAAGCAAATAAGATACTTTCACTATGAAATTGTTTGCATTTTATAGCTTTCTTTATCCGAATCTGTTTGCTAATGTTCTTATAGAATTGGTGGGAATCTTTATTGGTATTTGGGGCAGTAGAGAATGGATCAAATTTGCCTTTGGTAAAATTTGACTTTCTTGTATGGTTAATAATAATATTCTAAGTGAACTTTCCAAGCAGGAGAAGTCAAATCTGTTTGTTTTGGTAGCTTCTCAATTGTTGCTGCTGTGACTACAATTCTGTCAGCTGAAATACAGCTCTCCTTGGCCTTGTACTTTGGGTCACTCATTGGAGCTCCAGGTCAGTGTCCTTTAGCAAAGAATATCCTTGTTTTTACTTTATTGTAATCTGAACAAATAATCATCACATCATGGTACTTATAAAAAAAAGTTTTGCAGTATTGAAAAAATACTTGATGGCATAGTCAGAAAATGTGGTTAAGGTACTTATTTCATTTATAGGCCATAGGAGATTAAGACAGTAGCAATAGGATATTAGGGGGTTTATCAAACAGGAAAATTAAATGTGTCCTGTGACCAGTGGGCATATTGGTTATTTGCCGGAATACAAGTAAACCATTCTTCTGAGACTATAGTGTCCTGCCTCCACGGTGAGGGGAAGCTGGAAGCCACCCCATGGGTTCTGTCTTAGTTACTTTTTTCTTGTTGCTGAGACAGAATACCCAACACCCATAGTTAAACGAAGGATTTATTTTGGCTCACAGTTTGTAGAAGTTCCAGTCTATGATTGGCTGTCTCCAAGCCAGGGTGGCGTGGCAGAGGGGCATCATGGAGGAAGAAACAGTTTGTAGCAGGCAGAAAGCCCGAAAGCATCCAAGCAGCCAGCAACAGGTGACCGACCAGTAAGCGACAAGTTACAAGCAGTTACCCTCCTGTCTGTCTCTTGTATTTGATCTAGGCTACCCACCCTTAGGGCGGTAGCACTCACACCCTTACTTTTCGCAATGTATGTTTGATCCCAGCATCACACACCCTAGATCCAGCCACCTCCACTGAAAAGCACCACCCATGAGGCTTTGGGAGGACATCTACCTTCAAGCCTTAACAGGCTCTGAGGTATTGATAGAAATCAGAGCAAGCCTGAGAAATTCTGTTGACATACCTTTCATAAGTTTGAGTATTATTTCTTTCCTTTTTACCCCCCCTTACTTTTGCGTTACTGGGAATTGAACCCAAAGCCTCATATATGCTAAAGCACTTTTACCACTGGGGTACATCTCCAGCCTGTTGTTTCTTGTTCCACTAAAAATGGCTGTTAGAAAATAAGAGTTATGTGGTTCGTTTTCCAGAAATTCTTATATGTTGCTATTGGTGCATAGTGAAATAGTAATTTAAAACTTTGGGGTACTCAAGAGGAGCTTAATTAGAATGTTGAGGATTCTTTCCAGGAGTCTGAGGTCACCATAATGGCTGGTACATTACAGAGAAAGGTACTACTGTTAAGTGTTCTACCTAGGAAATCTTTTGGGGGTACATGAATGTAGGATTTGTGCCTCACTTGGCTCTGTAAAGCCCCTGTTGATATATTCACACATTTGAGGCTTTGAAACATAAATGCTGTGTGGATTCGGTAGAGTTTGGGCATCACCAGGATTTAAAGTGGTCTGAGCACCTATATAAAGGACTGAATGCCATTACTGACACCTGGCTAAGTGTAAACATTCTTTCTTCCTGGCTAAAATTTGTGAAGCCACATAGAACAGTAGTGCTTCTGTGTGAATGGGATTCATTCATACAGGTATGTAGTAGGTTAGGCCTCTGTTTCTGAAGAATTGTGAAAAATCAAAGTGTAAGAGAACTCTTTAAATGAACAGGGGCCAAATTAAAGACTCAGAATAAAACTTTTTTTTTTCTTCTCTAAAGGTGGCTTGGAGATACATGTTCACGGGATGACTGTCACCATTTAGGTATCTATTTGAAAACTTCTAGACTGATTGTATAATTGTGGACTTCAATTATACAATTCTTAGATTCCCGTAGTCTCCTTGCAAGATCATTGGAGCACAGAGTTAAGAATTAGGGAATCGTGTTGGTTAAGCTGTTCCTATTTTATTAGTCATTACAATATTATTAAATTTAGCTAATATGTAAACCTCAGAAATCTCGAAAGATACCATCTATGTAATATTAAAAGATGATAGGAATACAGAAATGTCCAAGTTGTTTGAGCAGGTGTATGAAAGTGTCTGTATTTGTATTTTTAAGGCCATTTTTTCCAGTAAGATCGAATTTATTTGATTTGACTGATTGTTTTTTTTTGAGACAGTACCTCACTATATAGTTCAGGCAGGTGTTGAACTCACTATATAGCCCATGCTGGCCTCAAACTCATGGCAATCTTCTTGTCTCAACTTCCCCATTTCTGGGATTACAGTCATGTGCCACCACACCTGGCAAGATTGTATTTAAAGAATAGAATATTAGAAAAGTCTGGAATAAACAGGTGTGGTGGTGAACATCTAAAATCCCAGCACTTGGGAGGCTGAGACAGGAGGCTCATAAATTCTAGACCCACCTGGACTACATAGTAAGGCCCTGTCTCATTAATAGGTAAATAAATAAATAAGGGAAAAATCACTTTCAATTGTAGCACCTTGAATTAATTACAAGTGATGTGACATTTTCAAGAATGAGTGATGTAACTGTGGGCAAATTATCATAAATGTGTGTATTTTCTTGAAATGATAATGTTTTGTCATGTTACTTACTGCCCAGTTTTTAAAAAGTTACCAGGGGCTGGAGATTTAGCTCAGTGGTTACAGTGCTTGCCTTGCAAGCACAAGGCCCTGAGTTCGATCCTTGGCACCAAAAAAAAAAAAAAGAGTTAGCATTATGTATTAATGTTTTCTAATGTCAGTAGTTTTTTTTACAGTGTTTTTTCTTAATAGTAATGTATAGTATTCCAACTATGGATGTAGCATAAATATCATTGCTTTGAATAACTTTTTTGCTTAATCTTATCTAGGATTAATTCTTAGGAATGGAGTTATTGACTAGTCTTAAGGATATTGTGAAATGTTTGACAGATACTGCCTTTTGAAAAGTAGATCACTTTATATTCCCAGAAGTAATTTGTTCATTTGTTTGTGTTTACTTATTTACCAAGTAAATGTTAATTAAAGATTCATGCATCTGGCATAGTTTTAGGCACTGGGGCATGTGAGGAAAAAAATAGAATTTGTCTCCTGGCAGACAGCAAGAGTATGGCAGGGAAGGTAAATATTAATCAAATAACCACGAATGTACAGCTGTGATAATTTCTGAAGAGGCAACCTGCTCCTTCATTACTTTGGTTATCACTGCTATTGGGATTCTTTTCATTTGTGTTTTGTACTAAAGGTAGCAATTTTACTTTAATTTTTTATGTAACTGGAATTCAGTTTTTTTATGTCAATGTCTTAGTTGTATTTTTGTTAATTACTTTTTCTTTCCTTTTTTTTTTTTTTGGTGCCAGTGATCGAACTCAGGGCCTTGTGCCTGCGAGGCGAACACTCTGATCACTGAGCTAAATCCCCAGCCCCAGCGTTTTCATATTTTTTGTTTATAAGTGAGGCCCTATGTAATCACCATCCTACTTCAGTTTGGACTATAGTTAATGCAAAAGTATATCCTTTTTTATTTAATGAAAAAATAAAGCAAAATTTTATAACAAAATAATAATATACCGTGTATCATCATTATCTTCAAAGTAGTTGCAAGACAGACAAAAAAGATTCTCTTTTACAAAGAAGAAACAGGTAATAGCACAAAACTTTCCGTACAGTGAACTGAAACTAGTAGTATAAATGAAGCAAATTATCGTATGAGAAAGTAAAAAAAAATATGTATGCAAATAAAGAGCAAAAAAGATAAGTAGGAAATAAGGAGAAGTTCAGATAATTCCCCAAATTACCTATTCTGTTGTTTCAGAAGTACATCTTTTTTCCCCCTTATTGAATCTGGAAATCTCACAGGAGAATAGGATTATAGAGATCCAAAGGTGAGAATCCACTAAGCAGAATTTAAGTAGTTATGTAACTACTTGAGTGTTGTGGCATCTCCAGTTCTTAACATTTGTGCTACTTGGATTACCGTAATAGCGCCTCCCTAGATTAGTGGAATGCCCTGGTTATTTTTGAAGGGATTGTTTAGAACGTAGCTAGAGGGATTTCTAGTATAGCCTGTGGAATTATATACTTGCTTGTTGGTATATAAAAGAAGTAATTCAGAGTCTGATAGAGATGTCGTTATTGGCTTTAGTTCATAACTCAGAGTTGTGGCTACCTTTAGAATGCTGTAATGATGGCATTATGTGGAATTCAGGTAAAATAATAGGTGATTGGAGAGTGCTAATAAAATCAACATCAGAGTTGATAATTAGCTGAATCAGAGAATGAAGAATGAGTTCCTTTTAATAGGTTTGGGAGAATTTTAAGGTGTATTGAGAACTTCATTCCATGAAACCTGATAAACTCCCTATTTAATATAGCTGACTGAGTTTAGATTTTCTTTTTCCTTTTTAGATATAACAGTTACTTTCTCATTACTGGCATAACGTATTTGACCCTCGCATTTTAAAGGAGGAAAGGTTTATTTTGCCTCATAGTTTTCAGAGGATTTAGTCCATGGTCAGCTGAGTCTAATGCAGAAATGTAGTGGTGGAAAGGCATGGTGGAGAAAAAGCTGCTCACCTTATAGCAGCCAGGAAACAGAAGGGAAGAACCAGGGGCAAAAATACACACCCTCTCAGGTCATGTCCCCATTGATTACCAGTCAAGTCCTAGCTCAGTGGCAAATTCACCAATGGATTGATCAATCCACTGATGAGTACAGTGCCCCCATGATCTAGTTACCCTTAAAAAACCCCACCTCTGAACACATGAGACTTTGGGCGGACATTCTGCATCTAAACCATAACATTCTGCCCTGGGCCCCCAGAGACTCATGTCTATTTCATTGTGTAAAATGTATTTAGTCCATCTCTAAGAGTATCCAATCTTAACATTTTAAGCAGTGCTGAAAAGTCCAAGTCCAAAGTCTCTTCTGAGACGCAAGGCAAACTCTTAGCTCTTGGTCTCTGTAACAACCAAAAAGAAAGTTAAATGCTTCCAACATACAACAGGACAGGGTAAACATTCTCATTCCAAAAGGTAAGAATAGGGAAATAGAAAGGAATTGGACCAAAGTAAGACCAAAACTCAGCAGGGTAACACATCAAATCTTGTAATTCCATGTCTAGCGCCTCAGCCTGTTATACTGAGATGTGAACTCCAAAGATCTTGGACAGCCTCACTCCTGTGACATTGCTGGTTGCAGCTCAGATAGCCTCTCTCTAGGACTGGCTCTGCTCACTGTCTATGGCATTCCTCAGCTGATAATTCATATTTCTGGTATCTCTAAATTCCTGGGGTTTCCATTGCACTTTTGGCTTCACTCTCTCAGCTTGAAGCATTGCCTTCTCAGGGCCACATTGCCTGCCTCCCATGCCTTCCTCTAATATCTGTGTGGAAGCATCTGTGATCACTCTTACATTTTGCATGCCTGGAAAACCAGCACTATATGGATGGCCCCAAGGTCTGTCACCAGCTTGAACAGTAGCCTGGCCTCCTTCAAACACAGCTATAAGCACCTCTGAGTGCCTGGATGAATGAACTTGGGGAAACAAATAATTTAATTCTGCTTTTCCCCCTCTTGATTCTCACTGTAGATTTGGCTAAAAGTAGCCAGCAGTACCCATGCCGTGGCCTGAATGTTGGGCTGCCTTGAAATTTCCTCCTGCAGATCACTTAGTCTGCCACTTTTAAATTCAGTCTCATACAAAGTCTTAGGACATGGATAAAATGTAGACAAATTCTTTGTCATAGTGAAACATGCATTGCCTTTTCCAGTATAATTCTCTCTGCCATCTAAAACTTCATGAGCCTGGCCTTTACTATCTGCATTTCTATTAGCATTCTGGTCTTCTGAGCACCTACCAGAGTTAACCTTTAAGCAGAGCTTACAGCATCTCTAGCTGGTGCTTTCACATTTTTCCAAATTCCTTCTAGAAACCAGTATAAAGGCTTCTAAACCAGTGGTCAGGTACAGTCACAGCAGCCACCCCATGCGCAGTACCAAAATCTGTATTAGTTAGGGTTCGCTAAAGGAACAGAATCAATAGAAAATATATGTATAATTATACAAGGGGATTTATCAGTTAGGCTTTCAGGGTCAGAGATAGGAGAGTCCACAAATGGCCTATTGAAGGATCAGAGGTGGCAGAGTTTATACTGACTGGGCACTAGAGAGCTAGAAGACCCAGTAGATACTCACTCAGCCCAAGAAGATGGAAGCTGCAGAACAAAAGGAAGCAAGGATGTAGCACCAGTCCAAGATCACAGGCCTGGAAGCTCAGTGGAAGGTTGTTGGAATGAGTGTGCATGGGCAGACTGAAAAACTGGAGACCAGCGTCCAAAGGCCATGGTGAAAACTGGAGTCTTCCAAAACCAGGAACTCCTCTTCTTTCCCTTTTTATTCTGTCCAGGCTACAAGCCTATTGCTTGGTACTACCCTCTTCTGGAGTGTGTCTTCTTCCTTCAGTTTGCTGGTCTACATATCAACTGTACTCAGACACACGAAGAACTCTGCTTTAGTAAACTGTTTGGCATTTCTTTATGCAGTCAAGTTGACATATTAAGATTAATGGTCATGTTGGATGAACAGCTTGAAATCACATTTAGGACTTTGAAGCCTTCAAATTTGACCTGAAAACTTTTAGTAACCAAGCAAGGGTCTCACAGTAGTCACTTACAAGTAGAATGCTCTTGATGCCTTTGTTTGGAGTCCTTAAGAATCTACTAGGAGCTGTTAAGCCTTTTTATGTCAAAGCAGTACCTTTTTAGTAACCAATAGAACAATAATAGATTCCTTGGTATTTTAGATTAAAAGAAAATTTTTCTTCCCAAGGGGATGACTGTGAATCATCTGCTAGAGGTCACAAATGCTGAGTATGATTATTTTGGTTCTTTTCTTAGTATCACAGACTTTGAGGCCGGAGCTTGCCAAGTGGGAGAATGTTTAATATTTAGGAAGCGTGAATGTTATTGATACAATACTTACTTTGGGATTTGCCCATTGTGTATGTCTAGACATAATTGATAATGAAATGCTACTGATATAATAGTTGATGATAAAGCTGGGAAAAATGAGTGATTATGCAGCTGACACATGTAGTAGTGCCTTTATTTCTCACAGTGTATCTGTAAGGAAGGTAATATTCACCCTGCTTGACAGGTACAGGACAGGCAGAGGTGAAGGTGTTTGTATAAGAAGTATGTAGGTCGTATGTATCAGAGTTAAGTTTCTGAACTAGGCAGACTAGCTCTACTATGTTATATTGGGTTTTTAGTCTGAGTATCACTGGGATGCTGAATTTGGATAGAATAGGGATTTTTATGGGGTAGTAGATCAAACAAATATACAAAGCAAGTTGAATGGACTTCTTTCCTTGTGGCTAATATATTTTGTTATTTTAAAAGCTATCATAAACTTTGTTTCCCAGTTTTCTTTTCTGGAAAATTCAGTAATTATTTTTTCAATTAGGCTTTAATAAAACTATAGTAGTTACCACTTTTTTATACCAACCATTTGCCAACCATTGCATATTTAGTGTATATTCTTACTATAGCACTGCTGCCAAGTAAAGAACTGGTTTTATCATAATTTAACAGAGTGTAGGTCACTAGTCTACAGAAATAACTTTATTTTTTATTTATTTTTAAATTTTAATGGTATTTTACCATACTCTTAAGTGAAATAAATCGGACACACATGTTTAAATACTGCATGGTTTCTCTGGTATGAGAAACTGAAAGTGTAAATAAAGACTAAAATGTACTATGTTCGGAAAGGGAAGAAAGCGTTCAAATAACTTTGTTTTTAATGGCAGTCATTTAGCAAAAGCATTTTTCTTTCCTATTCCTACCCTGTAGCCTCTACTTTCATATGCCTTGTTAATATTGGTAGTGTGCCAAGCAAAACTCATTCTATATGGATCAGCTACCTTATTTGTCTTCCTATCTCTGCTACCTGACACAATAGCTTGTGTGTAACTCTGAGATTGCTGTATCTGTGGCTAGGTATAGTATTACATTGGGCTTCCCCAAAAGTCCATTTTACATGTTAAAGTGTTAATATGTGCCCAAACTAAGTTGCTTTCTAATATTTGCTGGATAAACTTAGAAAAATTCAGTTGCCCAGATGTTTAGTTGTATGGTTGAACAACAGTGCCTTATTGATTTGAGTTCAAAGTTCTGAGTTAGATTTTATGAATTTTCTGGCAATTTTTCACTCTTATGTATATCATATCAAAGGTTGGAGAGGAGGATAGTACAATATAATATTAGCTGGTAAAAGCTCATTTACTGCGTGGATACATGGAATTTCTGGTAATTCCATGTCGAGGACAGAATTGATAAAGTTCCCCATATGTCATAATTACAAATCTATCATCTTTCCTCTTTTTCTTCTTACTCCCTTAATCACCTGCTCTTTTTAAATTTTATTGATGGATTGATTGATTGGTGGTACTGAGGGTTGAACCTAAGGCCTTCACACTGAGCTACATTTCCAACCCTTTTTTTTTTAAATTTTATTTTAATGGTACATTTTAGATGTACATAGTGATAACATTCATCATAGGGGATTTGTACCTGTACATGACGTATCTTGGTGCTTCTTTTTTTCCCATTCCCCTCCCCTCACCCCCTCCTTCCTCCCTATTTACAAAAGCTTTGTTTCCATTTTTTTCCTTCCATTTATTATTTCTCTTGTCCTCTGTTCCATTCCCCCTCCCTTGTTCCCTTTCCCATTTGGACATTTTCTTCCCTTTCCCAATATAATACATTTTATCTTTATTTACACTTTCAGTTTCTCACACCAGAGAAACAGTGCGATATTTAAACATGTGTGTCCGATTTATTTCACTTAAGAGTATGGTCTCCGGATGCATCCATTTATCTAGGACTATCTCAAGCTTATCATTCTTTATGGCAGAGTAGCACTCCATTATATAAAAGAACCACATTTTCTTTTTATTTATTTATTTATTTATTTTAATTTTTTAATTTTTTTAACCAAGAACATGTATTGGTATATTGTCCATATATTGATCACATTTAACATGTTTGTTTTGTACCTGTACATGGTGTCTCTTGGTTCTCCCCCCCTCCCCTCCCTTCTGTTCCCTCCATCCCTATTTAGAGCAGGTTTATTTACAATTCTCCATGATTTTCCTTTCCCCTTTCTTTCCGTTTTTTCTCTTCCTGTTTTTCCCCCCTTCCCTCTTTCTGGTACTCCTCTCCTTTGTATATTATCTTCCTATTATTATCTATTACATCTCTTTGTCCTTATTTACAGTTATGGTTTCTCATATCAGAGAAACAATTCGATGTGTGCTCATGAGTGTCTGATTTATTTCACTTAGTAGTATATTCTCAAGGAACATCCATTTATATACAAATGACTCTAGTTTATCCTTCTTTATGGCAGTGTAGTACTCCATTGTGTAGAAAAGCCACATCTTCTTTAGCCATTCATTGGTCGTTGGGCATTTGGGTTGTTTCCAAGACCTAGCTATTACAAACTGCGCTGCTATAAACATGGTTGTGCATATATCTCTGTGGTGTGACGATTTTAACTCTTCTGGAAAGATCTCCAGTAGAGGAATAGCTGGATCAAATGGAACCTCTAGTTCTAGTTGTTTGAGGAATCTCCATATTGATTTCCACAGTGGCTGGACCAGTCTGCATTCCCACCAACAGTGGAGGCGGGTTCCTTTTTCCCCACAGCCCCTCCAGCATTTGTTGATGGTTGATTTTTTCATAGATGCGATTCTTTCTGGAGTGAGATGGTATCCTTAATGTTGTTTTGATTTGCATGTCGTGAATGACTAGTGATGTTGAACACTTTTTCATATATTTATTTGCCATTTTTTTCATTTGAGAAATGTTTATTCATTTCAGTTGCCCATTTTTGGATTGGATCTTTAAATTTGGGAGGTTTAATTTTTTCGAGTTCTTTATATATTCTAGATTTTAGACCTTTGTCTGATGGATAGCTAGTAAAAATTTTTTCCCATTCCATGGTTTTTCATCCTGCTCTATTGGTGATTTCTTTTGCTGTGCAAAAGCTTTTTAATAGCATGTGGTCCCAAGCACTGATTCTTTGTATTGTTTCCTGTGTGGTCTGGGTTCTGTCCATAAATTTTTTCCCAATCCCTATGTCTTCGAGGGTTCTTCCTATTCTATTCTCCAGTAAATTTAGTGTTTCTGTTTCAATGTTTAGAGCTTTGACCCACTTCGATCTCAGTTTAGTGCATGGTGAGAGGCATGGGTCTAGTTTTAGTTTTTGGCATGTGGCAAGCCAATTTGTCCAGCACCATTTGTTAAAGAGGCTATCTTTCTTCCAGTGAGGATGTTTGGCTCCTTTGTCGAAGATGAGGTATTTGAGTGCATTTGAAGTTGTTTCTGTATCTTCCATTCTATTCCATTGATCCTCAGGTCTGTCTTTTTGCCAGTACCATACAGTTTTTATCACTGTAGCTTTATAGTATAGTTTTAGATTGGGGACTGTGATGCCCCCTGCCTTTCCCCTGTTGCTTAGGATTGTTTTTGCTATTCTGGGTCTCTTTTGGAAGAACCACATTTTCTTTATCCATTCTGCTGTTGATGGGTATTTGGGCTGTTTCCAGGATTTAGCTATTACAAACTGTGCTGCTATAAACATGGGTGTGCATATATCGCTGTGGTATGATGCTTTTAATTCTTTCCCAACCCTGTTTTAATTTTTCAGTTTTGGGACGGAGTCCTGCTAAGGGACTAAATTGTCTGGACTGGGGCTTGAACTTGAGATCCTCCTGCCTCAGCCTTCCAGAGTGTTGGAATTACAGGTGTGTGCCACCACACCTGGCTTTCTCTCTTTTTCTTTGAGTTTATGAAATTAAGTAGGTTCCTCATTACTGTGGTACTTTAGGGAGAAAAAGATTTTTTATTTTCCCGTTTTTGAAATTGAGCATAAAGTCGCATGATTGGAATTGTGTGTTACTCATTTCATAACAAATGATTAAAGATGATTAAAAAAGTTATTTTGGGTAGTCTGTTTTAAAAATGATCTCTTCCTTCCAATTTCAATAATTTGTGAGTCCAAGTTGCTCAGAATTGGAGCAAAGGACATTCCTCCACCTCAGTGAGTGTGGATCTGCTTGGCCCAATCCCTGATGTTCAGTGTCATGGTTCTTAATATCCTTCAGGAGCTCATATTTGGCAATGGTTTTCTTATGAGAATTTTGAAGAAGGTGTTATATACAGATGATGAGAAAAGCTCATTTGAATACTGCTGGTTGTTCTCTTTAGGCAGAGCTCAACACCAGCATTTTAAGGGTGGCCCTGAGAGGTTGTTCCTCTTAGCCCTTGAAGTGGCTGCGTGGAGCGTAGGGCTACTGAACTACCTCGGCCAACCTCTGGGCCAGGTGTAATTCTAGTTTTTCCTAGGAACTGAACAAATTTTTTTTTTTTCTGTAGGCCATGACAGGGAAAAAGCTAGGCAGTGTTACCTTTTAGAGTATAGCAGTACTTGGGAAGTATGATGAGGATAGATGTTATTTTCCTTATTCAAATACTGGCTTGCAAACAACAGAATGCAAAATTCATTCATACTACCTGTTATTTACCCAGCTAGGATTGACCTGTCTGGTGCTGTGTGTATCACATTTATTCCCAGATCAATAAACACTTGAATGTTTTCTGTATCAGGCAGTGATCTTAGATTTTAGTCTACAAAGAATCTTCTCACAGGAAACTCCTTTCATATAAATAATTTAAGATGTTTGAGCATGCCTGGTTTCTTGCCTGTTGTATTTCAGAGGAGGCTGTGTTTATTTCTGCTGACTTATTGTTGATTACATGACAATTCCACCAATGGAATATTATCACAAATTTATAGTCTTTTTTTGATCAGTTATTTTAAATTCTGTTGTACAAATATTATAATCTCTGTTGTCATCTAAAAATCTTCACAGGTTAGTTATAGTAACATTTCCTTATCTCCCAGTGAAAGTTGTTTCAGGCTTTTGGAAGAAAAAAAAACACTCTACTAATGTCCTATTTGTAAGTTTTGTGATTAAAAACACCTGACTTTGGGCTGGGGTTGTAGCTGAGTGGTAGAGTTGGTGCTTCTCATGCCCAAGGCTTTGGCTTCAGTCCCCAACACCAAACAAACATATAAGCAACAAGCTGAATACATGATAGCAGGATTTGATCAAGTGTGATCTTTTGGGCCCTTGAGAAAGAAGAGACGTGAAACAGAAGGGTCAGCACTGATAGAGGTTTTGGTAATCAGAGAAAGGGAATGAATGGAAGAGGAAGACATGCTGGGTTTGGGGATGGAGCGGGGGAAGCTCTGGCCTACAGTTAGGCAGAAACAATACTACAGATTGTAAAAGCCACCCCTCTTTCTGCCTTCTCGGCATATGTCCTTTGCTTGACTTTTTAGGACTGTTTCTTCCTCAATACCACCTTCTGAGTTCATCTTAATGGAATCATTTGGAGAGTAGGTGTGCACACATGCGAATAGGCGCAGTGTATCTTGATCTTACCCTAAACTCCTTGACACTAGTTTTAGGATTGAGTCATACTTTCTTGGAGACACTTTGAACTTTTATGGAGTTATTTATTGTATTTTTTAATTGAATGATCAGAGACTGTTTTTGAACAGTTACAGATGTTTCTGAAGCAGAGGGTATGCTTAAAATCTAATTTATGTAACTCATATTTTGTACATGTTTGAGAAATAAATGTCTCTAATCTTTTGGTTT
>PVJO010001346.1:0-37500 GCA_004026905.1 Hystrix cristata
GAATTGTTTCTCTGATATGAGAAACCATAACTGTAAATAAGGACAAAGAGGTGTAATAGATATTATATAAAAGGAGGATGGTGTGCAGAGGAGAGGAGTACTAGAAAGAAAGAAGGGGAAAAGCAGAAAGGCAACAAGGGAAAGAGAGGGGAAAGGGAAAATATGGAAAATGATGAATAAACCTGCTGTAAATAGGGAGGGAGGGAGCAGAGGGGAGGGGCGGGAAGAGGGGGGAGAACCAAGATGCATCATGTATAGGTACAGAATAAATGTAATGAATGTGACCATTGTATGTAGAATGTACCAATACATGTTCTTGGTTTAAAATAAAAAATAATGTGCTTAGATCCACCTGCTGTCCCTGCATATATTTTAGAACAGGAACTTACAGTCTGTATTTAAAAATCTCTCTTTCATAAAAAAAACTGTACCTAACTGTAATATCTCCTACCGTTATAGTCGATGACCTGAGTATCTCATAGCACCAAATGTCCTGAACAATGTACAGTACACAATTCCAATCAATTCAGGCTCCTCAGCTCTTGCCTACACCTGTGAAGCTTTGAGTACACCTCACTGCTTACAGGATGTTTTGCTTTTATGCTATTTAGATCTCTTCCCCTCCTCCCTTTTTAATATCTGCATTGTAATGTAAAGAACTTTATTGAAAATTCTTTCAAGGGAGATTTATAGCCTAATTGGTCTCATTTTCATGATAAGCTATTCAAAGTTTTTTAAAATGTAAGCTTATATTTCTGTTGGAACTTTTTGCATTGCTTTCTTTTAACTATTTTAATTCAAAACAATTGGCATTGATTTGTAATATAGTTATTAAACATATCAGATTTTTACCACAGTTTCTACAGTGAGCCAAAGTACTAAGTATATTTGTTTATTTTTATTTTTGTTTATTTGTGTACTTTATTAAGTATATTTGGCTCCTTGTTTATTTCGAGTTAAATTGTTTCAATTATTTCTTGTGTCATTTGAGGTTGGATCTTCCCTTTGGTGCCTTTAGTCTCTAATTTCAAACTAACATCCATCTATCAGTCTTCTTTGTTTTCTTCATTCTGATTATTGATGTGCTAGTAACACTATTGAGTGTATTCTCTACAGAGTTTGTGAAGGAATCATCTCAGACTTGAAAGGGAAAATAAATAAAACTTACATTTTGTTTTGCTTTCGTTAAATAAAACAGCTCTATTAATGCTTATAAAAAACAAGTTAAAACTTTTGATGAAAATAACCAGGACAATTTTTGCTTATTTCATTTATTTATACTTTTAAATATTGTGCTGATAAATGCAATTAAAAGTTGATTATAGATTGGACTTTCTTAATGTATTCAAGAGATAATTTTATTGGGACTTATCCATATTAATGAGGAAAACATTTGCTTCTGCACATTCTAAATTACTGGAGTAATTGCCATGGAAATGTAGTATGTCAGTCAGGGTTCCTCCAGAGAAACAGAACTGGAAGGGTAAATTTGTATTTATATACACACACACACACATGTGCACACTTACCTGCTCTGTAGATATCTTACAAGAAATAGTGCTGTCATTTTGGAGCTGGCTGTAATTCACATGAAGAAGTAGATTCTGCATGCAGAACTTCTTCTACGTGGAGACCTCAGTGCTACTCTTACAGCTTTTCACTGATTGAGTGGGGCTCACTCAGATTATAGATGATTACCTCCTTTACTTAGATTCAAGTGACTGTGAATGTTATACATGTAAAATAGAGTCATAACAAGAGGTATGTTCCTGTTTCATGGGCTGATTTGTAACCATTGACCCTTCTAGCTTGACACATAAAATTTCCTAGAATCTATACAAAATGGATTGTTAAGCAATGTACATGGGTACTTACCCTGTGAATAGCTAAAAAAAAAAAAAAAAAAAAAAAGCAAAACAAAAAACCCAAAAATGGTGTGTCTGTGTGTGTATTTCATTTGTGATCTTTATCAGGATATTTTTGGACTTGGTAATAAATTGGGCAAAAAGAGGCAGAATAGGTTATGGCATCACAGATAGTGATACTTCCTTATGATACAAGGAATATTTAGCAAGCTGCAAATACTACCAAGACTAATAAATTAGAAAGGGGACTTAAGGAAGAGCATGAATTTTTTTTTTCTTCTTTTCTTTTGGTGCTGGGGATCGAACTCAGGGTCTTGTGCTTGCTAGGCAAGTGCTCTACCTCTTAAGCTAAATCCCCAACCCACTCAAATTAAGTTTTGTGTGGAAATTTAATAACTGTTCAAAAATTACCAACTCTTGCATATTTGAATTGGTAGGGATCTGAGATTCTGATCCACATTCTTAAACTTCTCCAGTAGGAAGTTGAAAATACGAAGACATTGGGAAAATGTGAGACTTTCACATGAGTTCAGGGCATTGCATTTTTTTGGTTCATTTTTGTCCCTTACTGGTAACTCCTGCTCTGGTCTGTTTTCTTGGTTCATCGTCTTCTTCCTATAACCTCCCCTTGGAGGGTGCAGGGCTTAGTCCTTTACTTCTTCTGTGTCTGCATCATTCTTGTAATGCATCTTTTGCAGTTTCCTTGCTTTGGAATAGCATCTATGCATCAGTGATTTTCATGTTGGTTACATCCAGCCAGATCTTTCTATAAAACTGTAGGCTTGTAGTTCTACTGATTTGGTCTCTCTAGTTGGCTGTGTAATAGACATCTGAAATTTAAGTTGTTGAAATGGAGTAACTCTTCTCCTTGCCCTCACTTCAGTGCCACCTCCTGCACCCCTACCTGTAACTGCTTCTTTTAGAGATTTCTGTATCTCAATTAATCAAAACTTCACCCTTCTATATACAGAGGCTATAAACTTTGGAATCATCCTGGACCCTTTTCTGTCTAACATATGATATCTACTCCGTCAGATTCAAAGTAGATTCAAAATCCGATTGTTTCTCATCAGTATGATCATATCATGTCTGCATTACTCCAAAGCCTCCGAATAGGTCCTGTTCAATAATTCCACCCTTGCCTCATTGTCTTAGTTACTTTCTCATGCTGAGACCAAATACCAACATCTACAAGTTAAGGAGGAAAATTTATTTTAGTTCAAAGTTTGTAGAGGTTTCAGTCCATAGTTGGCTGGCTCCAAGGCAAGGTGGCATAGCAGAGCGACATGGCAGAGGAGAAACAGTTCATGGTGTGGCAGGCAACATGCAACAAGCAGCAGAAGTAGCAGCAAAGAGCTTATCTTTCCCTTTCTCCCTTTATATTTCATCCATGGTATAAGCCTGTCGATTGGTGCTACCCACACCCAGGGTGGGGCTTCCATTATCCACACCCAAAACTGTGCTTCAATCAGTGAACTGATTTAGTACCACCCACCCATTTTTTTTTTTAAAGCCATGACATAGTTTATTTGCAAAAGTAAAAGTGAAGAGAGGGAGAAACTGGCTATGCAGAGTGAGCCTGGGCCAAGTAAAAGAGAAAAAAGCAAGATTAAAGTACACCCTGGAGGACTCACGGCTGGCTATCATGAGGAAAGCTGTGATAAGAAACTCTTCTTGGCATCTGTGTCCTTTTATGCTGTCCAGATCTCAAGGAAACCCACAAGAACTTCTACATACAGGTCCTTAGAGGTAGTGCTGGGATCCTGCACCTCAGGCTGACATCAGACTAGACCATCCCATTGAAAACCTTTTCAAATTCTCACAAGAAGACCACATGCAGGGATCTGGGAGCTGTTCTGTGCATGCGTTCTGGGATCTTGAGCCAGCCAGCTCTGAGAAGCCCCACCTGTGAGCACGTGAGGCTTTGGCAGAACACCAAGGTACAAGCCATAATACTCATGCAATCTCTTTTCAGCCGAAAGTCCGAACATATCACTCCTTCTTGCAGAATTTGAAGAAGCCCCTTGTCACTTTTCAGGTTTAACCTTCCTGCACTCCATCCCTCCTGCCTTCTCCAGAATGCTTGTTCATTTGGGAAGCATGCCCCACCTTAGTGCCTTTGTACTGCCTGGATCTTTCCTTGCCAGATTTTCTCATGTAGTAATATGCTGAAGCTCACATTCATAAGGCCTGGCAGTGATTAAGTCTTACAGAATTTTGTGGACTGGTTGACAATTGGAGGGGTGGGAACATTTATACCATAGAAATCAGTAAGCACTGCAAATCAGTTCTGTACCACCACCTCTCCACCCCAGTGGGTTAACTGTTTACCACCATATCACTGGCACAGCTAATTATCACCCTTCAGCTCTCTCCTTACAGATGTGTACCTTCTCAATGAGGCCTGTCCTAACTGGTCAATTTAAAACTGAAAGTACTACCTGTCCCCTTTGCTCTGTTTTTCCTATAGCACTTACCATTTAAAGTCATGCTGTATAACTATATAATCTATGTATTCATGTTTTCTGTGTGTTATCTGTATTCATTCAAGTAAGTATCTGGCGTGGGTGCCTCAGTCAATACATCAATTGAAATTTCATGGGTGTTGATGTTAACTTTAGAATCATTTCAAGGATTTTATGGTAGATACTAAAGACAGTCGGTTTTGTTTTGTTTTGTTTTTTAACAACACTGGTGTACTTAGGCCTCATGTAGAGTTTGGAAAATTCAGTGATGAAATTCACTAAAAAATAGATCCAATCTTTCAGATTACCTTTAGCTTCAGGTGTCCAATATGTTCTTCATCAATCTCAGGCTCTTTAGAAAATATGAGTTTTCATGTTCTCTCATAAGTATGTTTGTACTCTCTTGCTGAGGTTGCAGTTCAAAAATTGAACATTTTTTAATTATGAAAATTTATTCTCTGGGTTATACTTTGGTGTTACACATCTTGAGCAAAATTAATAGTTTTTGTTCCTCATAGCCTAATCTTTTATGATTTAGATTTCTTTAATCTTCGTGTTCTTTTCATTCAGAAATTTATGCATAAAGTTTTTTCATTATATAATATCCTAGGCTATGGGCTTTTTCACATCCTAGGTTGTCATCCTCATTCTTAAATTACCTACACTGCCTAACAAATGTGTTAGGAATGGCAGGTGCCTACTAAAAGTATCTTGGATTTAATTCAGAAAAAAATTTCAGGGCTGGGGATTTAGCTCAGTGGTTAGAGTGCTTGCCTTGCAAGCACAAGGCCCTGAGTTCGATTCCCAGCACCAAAAAAAAAAACAGAAAAAAATTTCATTTTCTCTGTATTGGGCTGTACATTTACAGACTCTGAAATGCCATTATAGTATTGTTACATATATTTCATGTATTTGAAATAAATTATTTCATACTTGTTTATATGAAAAACAGTATTATTTCTGAGGTTTTTAAATTCTCGTTCATTGATATGTTTAAAACTTTCTCATAATGACTTTTGTAGTACGATATCATTCATATTGATTCTTTTAGCAGCTTTTCCTTCTATCCTTGTATTGTTCTGTTAGGTCATTAGTATATCTTTTGATAAAAAATGAACTATTTTTGACCCCTGAAATTTGTTCCTAGTGATTTGTTTTTCGGTGTGACTCATTTCCATTACTTTGCTCTGTTGAGTGAACTGTTTCAGACAGACATTTGCTTATTTCATATTTACTGTTGTTTTCTTCTTCACCCATATTTAAAACTAATTTTTGTGATTTCTAAAGATGTCAGTATGCGTCTCAAATCCATCTAAGGAGCTGCACAGGATACAGTGATGTGTAAGAAAGAATATGCCAGTGAATAAGTTAATCAGGCTTATATATTTTATGATACTTCTCTTTTTGTAGTATTTTCTCTTAGTATGTTTTTTAGTACTTCCTGCTTTGTTTTCATTGGAAATTAACCTTGTTGAGATAATCCAAAGAACTAAATAAATAAAATTAAATATTCTAAATATTCTAAATATTCTAAATAGTAAATATACTATCTAAATCATTTAAATTACTTAATCAGCTGAAGGTTACATGGGGTTAAAATGGAAATATAATATTCAACACTGAGTAACACAAACTTATTCAGAGATGTATCTGCTCTGTACATAAAATGAACAAAAGTACACCTTACCCATAAATTTTTTTATTTGTTTGAAAATAATGATTACTTGTTTTACAGAGTATAACAACATAATGAAGGAATTCTATTATCTCTGTGATTTATATATATGTGACTAGAAAATCTGATCTTATTTTATACTGTGATTTACTCACAATCTCTCTAAATGTGTATGCACACTGATGAGAATGAGATTATGCTCTGAGAATCTCAGAAACTTGCTTTGATTTTTTTCCTTTTTCCATTGTCTAGGTTTACGGTCGAACAGTTCCATAAATATTGAATTTATGAATGGGTGTACAGATCTCACTTCACTTGGTAACAACAGCTTGTTGAAGAGATAAACCATGTTCAGTCTGTGCTTATTCAAAATACCTGATATAGTAAATATATAATTGCTCCAGTAAATGCCTGGTAAAAATTCTAATTTTTTTAAATATACAGTTTAGCTTAAACATTAAATATATCTTAGAAACATATTTTTAACATATTGAGTACAAGGATGGATATGTCAATCAGGAAAATCTTACATAAAACAGTTGAGCTATAAGTATTCTCAAATCTCAAGTGCTGGCTGTTGTCATCTGGCCCCTCTTCAGTCTTAACTCTCACTACCCTCCTCTATGTGCCTCCTTCAGCCAGATAGAATTCCTTTCATCCTTCTGAACATGCCATGCTTTTTCCTTGCTTTTGACAGGACTACCTCCTTTCACCATTCAGGAGTTAGGTTCTCAGAAGCCCTCCCTGGATTTCTGCAGCTGGATGCTGTGCTCCTTCACCTGCTTGGATGTTCCTTGTGTATCAGGCACTTGCCTGTTACCTACCTTCCAAGTTCTCCTCCACCTGGAAACTAAGTTTTCCTCTGGACTGTAGGTTCTTTAAGGCACAGGTAGTATCTTGTTGTCCTTTGTGTGAGCTGTGTTCATACCATTAACAGATAAGTACTTAAGATGAATGACTGAAGTAGTTTGAGCGATATATTTATCTACAACATGTGTATAGTAATACTGATCTAATAATGGCTTTTGGAATAATATATTAAATTATTACTTATACACCATATGTAAGTTTTATATATAATAGTAACTCAAATGCATATAATAGTATTTATCACTAAGAAGAAATATCAACAATATGACTTTTTTCGAAATTTTTTCAGTTTATTAAAATGGGGCTGGGGATTTAGCTCGGTGATTAGAGTGCTTGCCTTGCAAGCACAAGGCCCTGAGTTCGATCCCCGGCATCACACACACACAAAAAAAAACAGTTTATTAAAATGTAAGTATTTAAATTACTCATACAGAATGATATCTTTAGAATCATCAGAATGGAATACTCTATTAAAAAAAAAATAAGAGAATACCTTTTCAGGTCCTTGTTCCTAAGGAATCTGAATGGTTCTAGAGGATGCGCCATGATGCAAATTGGAAAGGGAGCCAGTAAAGAACTATTTGATGTTAAACTCATCCTTGATGATTTGCCCTAAATAAACTGAAGTGAGATCAGCTGAAGAAGAAACTAAGGGTGCACAGTCACCCAAGTGATGATTGTAAAGCTAGTTCTGAAAGTGAAATACCAGAAGGAAGAAGAGCCAAGTGATCCTGATTGATGATTTTTGGGACTCAAGTGTGTGACTCAGGCCATCTGTGACCCACATAAAGAGAACAGGATGCACTGCTGCCTTCAGGGTGCCAGGCATGGAAGGCAACCAGAAGGGCAAGAGAGATCCCAGAGAGAGGACAAGAGTTTTTACTGAATTTTAGTCAACCTTAACTCTCTGAATTGTCACCTGAAATTTCTAACAATTGAAAGGAATTTAAGCACTGTGAAATGATCTCGATGCTAAAGCCCTGCTTCTTGAGTTATTGCGTGGACTCAATCAGCAGTATTGGTTAATTTACCCAGTAATACACTAACAGGTATCTTAGCTAAAAACCAGTCATCAGGATATAGCAAGGACCAGTTTGTACAACTTTTCATTATAGTGAGAATTGTTGATAAAGTAAGTCATTAGAAAACAAGAATGCTTTGTATTCTCACTCACTTTCTTTTGTTTTTTAATAGTTTCTTGTTTATTTTAATTGGTATGCAAAAAATAACAAAATTGTAGGAATTTCCTAATTTTATTGTATTTGTAAATCAGTTCAGCATCAAAAGTAAAGTACAGCTAGAAGTTTAACTCAATGGTAATATTTTTGAACAGATTATAATAATATACAGTGAAGTTTTCCAAGGAAAAGTTTGATATTAAACAAAAACAGACAAGATTGGGTGTGCATTCAGAGTGGTATGACCGTAGACATTGAACAAAAACAGCATGCATTAATCCTTTGAAAGGTGTTACTTTCAGTGAAGAGGACAAACTTTTTGCAAGTATATCAGAAATCAGTACTGCTAGGTAACAAATAAATCCATTAGTAATGCCACAGAGAGATAAAAACCTCTGAATTTAGTTTTAAAGTAGTTAAACTACCCAACTGATTTTATTGTTGTTGTTGTTGTTGTTGTTGTTGTTGTTGTTGTTGAGACAGGGTCCCACTATGTAGTTCAGTCTGACCTTGAACTCACTTTGTACCCAGGCTGGCCTCAGGGCGATCTTCCTGGTTCCACGTCCCAAGTACTTGGATCGGAAGCATGTAACACCATGCCAGGCTACTTAACTAATTTTTAAAATTGATTATTAATAAGAAGAAAACCAAGATACTTGGAAATGATGTCTTGGAACAGCAGAAGAACTGCCATGTATAACTGCACAACATCTAAATAACATTATTCCTTGAAAAGCAAAATACATAGCAGTGTGTTTCTCTTGTATGCAGCATAAGGTGTTTAGGAAATTAATGAACTTCTTGCATCACTGGCAATTTGTAAGAGATGCCAGTGAATTGAAGGAAAATTAATACTAAAGTTATCTGGAGTGTGTACTTTGGGGAAGACACTTGTTTCAATCTCAGCACCACCACCACCCTCCCCCTGCAAAATGCCTGATGATTACAATCTTGTAACTCTTAGAAAAACATACAGATATAACACAGAATGTAGAAATTTCTGGTCATTAATGTTTTTATATATAATAGATCCTAACATCTTAGAATGACACCAGTTCAAAGGCATTGTTTGCACAGGCATTGTACTATAACCTTTCCTTTCTATGTCTAATCCTAGGCACTAGTGAAAATCTTCGCATAGGACATCAGAGTTTTCCTTTAAATATTGAATACTTGAAGAGAATATAGAAATAATGTTGTCTTCAAGAGTGGTTACATTGGGCTGGGGATTTAGCTCAGTGATTAGAGTGCTTGCCTTGCAAGCACAAGGCCCTGAGTTCGATCCCCAGCACCACAAAAAAAAAAAAAAAAAAAAAAAAAAAAGAGTGGTTACATTGTTTGTTTTCCTGCATGTCTGCTCTTAGGATGTTCTATGGAGAGGTATCTGGGCATTAAAGATTCACTAACCAAATTCTTTTTTCCAGTGGAGTTTGAATTACATTTATCCTTAATTCTTTATAGTCTTTAGTGTGAATAAATAAGCAAAAAAACCAAAACCAGCCTTCACTCTCACAATCCACATGCATAAGCATTGAGGAACATGACTTTCGAAAGTATATACATGGGGCAAGACCTAAGAAGAACCCAGATTCCAGTACTATCTTTAATTATGTCTGTCTGCTATCAGCCTGCAATTTAGTTAAGATATTTGCATTTTTTTTTTTTGCTCTTCCACTTCACAACACTGTGAGCCTTAAAATCTTCACTTTAATTTAGAAGCCTTTTGCTTAAATTATATCAGATTCCAGGTTTCTGTTGCTCTCACCAAGAGTCAAAACCCCCCTGGTTTTCATTTTTTTAACTAAAGAATTTCTATTTTCAAAATTTCTTTCTTTCTATCTTGCCAGATGTGAAAAAGAAATTGCCATTGGAAATACAGGTAGAGGCTCCTCCTCCCATAACCCTCTCTTGTACCTTTAAACAGCTTTGTCATATGGTCAGTGAAGGAGAAAGTTGACAGCATGTAGTGTGTATGTTGGCTGTCAGCAAATTGCAGTGTGTGACCATACTGTTTCCCAGCCAACTAAAGTATCTTATAGTATATTATCTGTTCATTTAAAGAAGGAAAAAATTTTTGTTTTAAATAATCATTATTTTATGATATATATAAAATAAAATAAAAGGGAAACCCCACTCCCGCTCAAAATAACCAATTTTCATCCTCTTCTCATATCAGGAGTCTTTTTCTCCAAGTTATACATCTCTTTCTCCCATGTAAGGCTTTTTGACTGCTTTTTCTGGTTAGATGTTTAATAACAGCATCTTTATCTCATGATAAATTTGTTTCTTAAAAATCTTGGCTTTATAATTCTTATACTATTTAGTGTGGCAAATATGAACTTATATAGTATTCTTTACAGTCATAAATTATTTTCTAGCCGTATCTGAAGACCACACAAAAAATTCAATAGTGATCTGAATTGCAATGTTGAGAATTGAGCAGTGACTTGTTATGGTGCTTATTGACTCTTTGAGGTACTAAGAAAATTTTATTAGTTATTTGAAATAATGACAATGATGTTATTTGCAGGTGATACTTGGTGGAAAGTTTTGCAGTTCTTTGAAAGCAATTGAAACTATAAAATGTTAGGAAGGTTTAGAAGAAGGCACAGGATGTAAGACTTGAGCCAACACTGTTTTATGTTAGGTGGTTTGCATGTGCATATACATGGCATAAAAGATATTTTCATCATGGGAAAATGATTGGAATTTAGATTTCTGCTTTGGCTGTCACCTTAGGCAGGACTCTAATCCATGGTGGGCCTTTATTTTTGTGATATAAACATGAATATTAGATGGTCTTCAAAGACTCTTTTGCAGTATTTTCTACTTTGAAAATTCTGTGTAGTTCTAACGTGCCCAAACCTATATCTAAGTCACATAAGAACCTGATTGGACTGCTGTATTGCCCCTTCTTGTATGACACTGAGTGAGTTACTCTGCTTTTCCATCAATGACATCCATGTTAAAGTGGGAATGATAATGTTTTCTTTATAAAGACATTTTTAAGGATAAATCTGATCGTATCTATAAAGTTTCTGAAAGTAGCTTCCCCAAGTGAGAAAGTATGTGTGTGTTGAGAGGGGTGTGGGTTGGAGAATGCTCAGATTTTGTGCTTGAGACGCTCTTTGGCATCAGTAAGCAGAGTAGGGCACAGAGATGTGGTGGCTTCCTAGTCCCTGCCCGCCCTCCCAAGCATGCAGTGACGCCCTGCGTGTGCACTGCTCAGCTGTCTACCTCCCAGTCACGTGGTACTGAGAAGACCTTGGACATTCTGAGGATCTTGCCACCTTGACAGCACATCCTGGGGGATGAGGGCTGATGTCCCAAGGAGAGAATAAAATCGAGTCCTGCTGTTTGAATGTACCTGTTCATATACATAACTATGGAATATTAAGGACTCGGTCATATAGACACTGATTTCCACTTAGTTCATATAATATAAGTTAACAAAAACAGATTTATTGGTTTTGACACATTTTATTATTGAGGAAATGATTTTTTGTTTCTAAGAAGGCCAATCATTTCAGAAGAAAACCTTTTGAAAATCAAGGAAAAACAGCACATTCATGAAATTAAACCTGAAACTATAGAGTAAGTATTGGGTGAGATGATATATGGTTTCTTCCACATTTTCTATTTTATTGAAAGTTAAAGAACTTAGGGACAAAATTTTAAAAATACTGGATACTACTAATTTCTAGAATTTTTGGCACTTTTATTTTACTTGAACATGCAACTATTTTAAGTATTTTAGTGAAATTTCATGAAGATGTTTTTAAAACTGTTAATCACATGACCAAAGGATAGATTTCATTACTGCCAATATCCCTTTACCTTCTTTTGATTTGTTTCTTCCAAAATTCAGTAGATTTTTTTTACTTCTGTAACTCCAGTATATAACTCTTAAAATGATGTTCAAGATAATCACTTTAATTCATACATTTTCATCATTCAGTAAATGTAATTCATACATTTAATTCATATATTTTCTTGCCAAGTAACTCAGTCTCTTCCTCCCTCCCTCCCTGTATCTCTCCCTTCCTTCCAGGTGGCAGCACCTCTGTTCCTCTGCCCTATCCTAGGATAGATGTATCCTGCTGCTACTGTTGGGTCTGATGTAAGAACTCAGTGAAAATTTTTATTTCATTATACTATTCCTGGTTTACTTAGATAATGGTGGTTTTTCCAGAATATACCCTTTTGGGGATAAATTTACTTAAAACTCAGTTTATGGCAATGACTCTAGGACCAATAATTCAAATATTGTCCTTCCTTAAATATAAAGTGGAGTGTTGTCCCTGGATGTGTTTACACTTCAGGCAAGTGTGATCTATAAGTTGCTTTAGTTATTAACATGAATTCTAGCTGTTCATGTAGACATTTTATGAACCACAAGTGACTGACGTATTTTTTTATTAGAAGCAGAGAGCATGTATAGTGATTGAAATATTACCTGATTAAAAAATATTTAATTGTGTTATTTTCAGGATTTAGATTCTTCCAATTTGAGATATGCCTAACTGGCTGTACACACACAAATATGTATGTATGATTGTTATGCATATTAAGTTGAAGTATTTCACATTATGAGAATTTAGGAATAAGGGCCACCTGAATGTGACCTGAGTGCAAGGGGCACAAGGCTTTGCATGAGGTGCAGTGCATGGCAGTTGGTCCTGGTGACCAAGATTAATGAAACTCAGATGGGTTTTAATTAGTGCAGCTGCAGTCATCAATTATCTAGTGAACACAAATATTGTTATATTTGGGAAATTCTTGATTTATTTTATTCCATTGGCCAGCAGATTTAGATGAATGAGTTCTCATCATAACCATTCTGAGAAAAATCGCTAGAGGCCACAGTTTATTATTTAGTACACAATCAGTAAAAGTGAACAATACAGAATAAAATGTTGTAAAGTGTTCTAAGCATTAATTTGGAATTTTTGCTGAAATGCTTGGCTTAGATAGGATGTCAAAAACATGAAGGCATCTTGAACAAAATTCAGAGCAGTTTATCAAGAAGGGAATGTTGGGCAGTTACTGTCCCAGAGATGGATTACCACAGAGGTCAGTGCACATGCACCGAACAGGCTGCAGCCACACTGCAGAACTTGCGTGATGTGATCATCTCTTCTTATCCTTCAGGCATATGTTTCAGCAGGAGAGTGGACAATGCCTCAGTGTCAGATGATTGAAAAATTCTGCACTTTCTAAGCCTAAAACAATCTGTATTTATCCATGTGCATGTATGCATATTTATACAAACACAACACAAACACTCAGATATATTTTTGTGCGTTTAATTTTATTTTAAAGTAATTTTTCAAAGGTAGGTCCTTGAATTAAACAAATATCAGAATAACACTCAGAAGAGAGAATATCGTTTATACTTTTTTAAAAAAGAGCATAACACTGTTGTGTCAAGTTGATAACTAGATATATAAAACTAAGATTACTTTAACATTTCCAAATTAAATTTGGAGCAAAACAGTGATTATTATTAGAATCAAGAATGTATTTATAACTAATGTAAATTTTTATATTAAATCAGCCTTTCTAAACAGTTTTTCTCATACTTTGTATTTCTCCAACTCTGTGATTCAGTGAGAATACCTAGTCTAGTGTTTTAGAAATAATAGGCAAACATTGACTATCATTCCATTTTTTCCCTTTTGTAAAAAAAAGTTAAATTCTTATTCCACAGAGTAAATAAAAGAAAGTGAACGTGGGCTTACATCCTTGTTGTAAATATACATAGTAGCAATGATAACCATTCTGAAGAGTACATTATAAATCATAACCAAGGCCTTATAACAAATCGATTGCAAATAATGTTTTCAAGGTCTGCGATGATAATCACCTTATGTTAGTGTAGGAATATTTCACATCTGAAGTACATTTATTAAAAGTTTCTGAATCTTGTACTATATATGAGGTTTCCATTTTTTATGTAATCATTTCTTGGTCAACCTCTCCTCTAATTGATTAGCCAAATTGATTAATATCACAGTTTATTCCAAATTATGTTCCCCTAAGGGAGAGAAAGTTGTGGCTAGTTTCCAAGTGTAGGTCATGTTGGGTGATATTTGTTCTAAGGAGCTGCCCCTTTATCCTTAGGAAATGAATAACATGTATCAAAGGCTTGCACGTCTTTTGTGAGCTAGATCAGAATAACTTCTTATCATATCTGAATTATCAGAGAGCTGAAATAAATACTCCTTGCTCACTAGCTATTGTCTTTGTAACATTTTATAAATACTTTGATTTCTGAGCATACTTTTATGACCTTCAAGTTTTATCAAATAAATCATAGCAAACTTTCTGTTTTCCAGTTAACACATGGAGGGAGCTTTTGTTCATTGAACCAAGATTTTAAGGATGAGATTTTATTTTTTAATGCATTCATTTATATGTGATTATATTTTACCACTAAGCAATATGTCTTGCAGCGCTGGACGGTTTGAACCAGATAGAGAGTCCACAGTTTCTTTGCATAATTAGACTTTATGGTTAGAGATTTTCTTTGATCATCTATTATTTGTCTGTCTGTCTGTCTCTTTTGAGATATGCTCTTGTTAAGGAGTTCAGACTGGCCTTGACTTCATTATATAGCCCAGGCTGGCCTCAAACTCACAGCGATATTCCTGCCTCAGCCTCCCAAGTGCTTGGATTTCAGGCATGTGCCACCACACCTGGGTGAACATCTGTTCTTTTTCATAAGTTTTAAAGACATTGATAAGCCTCTGGTCTCAACACTAAACTTTTAGTGTATGTCCTTCAGTTCAAAGAATATGCAACACTTCCTGTCAAAACCATGCATACAATTACCCTTCTACTGTCACAGCACATTGTCATTGTTGATTTACCCACCTGTGTTCTTGCTAGATATATGCATCTGAAAATTAAGAAGGTAAATCTTTTGACTTTCATATACACCAGGAAGGCCGGTTGGCTGAGTGTCCAGATGGCTGGTGTGAGATCAGGTGGTAATATGCACAAGCAGAGGCTGGATTTGATCACTTCTTAGAGGCATAGTAAGGAGTTTCAACTTTATTTAAAGTCTAATGGTAGGCCACTGTACACATTTAAATCACTTAGCAATAGTTTATTATTTAGTTTTCAGACACCTTGCATTACCTGTCACATATTCGATGGTCTGTGTACTTTTGTAAGATAAGTAAGCCCAGCCCAACCTAGCCTTGTCCAGCCCAGCCTATCCTGTTCCTTCATAGGATCATCTTGAGTAGTTTAATATTATTAACCACATCGTGCACCTTCTGAGTGACAGGAAATTGTAGATAATTTTGTGGCTCAAAGAACTCTAAAGGGCCAAAAGAACTAGGTTTTACTGCTATCTAGCAGTTTATAGATACGAAAGCCGTTAATTTTTTTCTTCAATTATACAGTGAATGTACTATATTATGTGATTTTTGAGATTACTTGATATTATAATATTCTTTGATTATATTATTTCCTTGGATAAATGTCTTTGCTAATTAACATATTATGAGCTACCTTTATGGAGGGGAAAATATTTCTTTTATAATTTATATTTTTCGTTAAGAAATACCAATAATTTCATAAGAAATGCTATTCTAAATTTCCCTGGTTTCAAATGTATAATATAAACCTTTAGATTATATGTTGTTTCTCATCTAAAAATGAAAAATCTGAGCATTAGTTATTATGGCATAGTGATAGATTAATTTTCCCATGAAAATTAAATTCATTTTTGAAAAATAATCTTGCCCCATAATAATCTTTATGGAGATGTTCTTGTTTTTATAAAATTTCCTTCTTTATGATACATTATTTTATATATACAGCAGAATATATTCACACACTATGAGTGTAGCAGTGAAAATAACAATATAATCACCTTTTTAACTCCCATTTAAGATGGAATCTAGCCATTGTATTTAAAGCCCTCTATAGACCTCCCTTTGACTCTCACATATTTGTTGGTCTGTATACTTGTATAAGATAAGTAAGCCCCACACAGCCTAGCTTCGTTCAGCCTAGCCTAACCTTGCCCTAGCCTGTCCTTGCATTTCCTTACCTCAGAAGTGACTGCTATCCTGATTTCTGTTAATTATATTGAGCGTAGACTATTAAAACCTAATATTAGCTATTCAAGGGTTAGAGAAATATTCTTTTCTTCTTGTGTGTTTTTTATTCTCATTCTGTGTATTATTTTCAACTTTCAGCCATTAGAATACCCTATTTTGTGCTCTTTCTTTTAACAATAGTATCTATTCCCTTAAAACTTATGCTTTTGGTAAATTGATATGGCTTAACAAACTCACCAATTAGTAGGTTCTATTGAGGTGCACTGATGCATAAGAATTTGGGCTTTAAAAAAAAAAGAATTTGGGCTTTAGCTCTGTTCTTAGGCATTCACAAAGCATCCTATCTATAGGTTTTCTTAAGATTCTTTTTTTGTTATATTATTTAGTCAAAGGTACATTTATATGAAAACTTTTATTCCAACATGCCATCATTTATATGAAAATCCTTTATTTTACCCAAAATGTATGAGGTTTATTGATGCTTTTTGATAAAGCAGGGAACTCAAAACCTCACCTATAATAATTCAGGAAATGATTGAAAAGAGTAACAATAAAGGTGTTATCATTATGTATATTTAAAATGTACCAGTAAAATAAATTTTTTTAAAATATACTAATATTTAATGCATGTAAATTACTGATTTAGCTTTTGTAATCTCTTGGGATGATACGAATATGTGTTTTTTTCTCAGAAGTTGTATAGCTTTTGGAAAAATAGCAGGTATATTCTGCTAAATAGCTTTTAGTCTTTGATATAACAAATGCAACTTACTGTAAATTAACTGTTTATTCGAAGCTTATCTGATTTCTTGTTGGGGTGGCTGGAAGGAGGGGGTAGAAATACATAATAACAGGAGAGATTTGTGATAGAAGTTATACTTTATGTTTTTGCTTTATCCCATTCAATTCAACTTGAACCCCACCTCACAGTGAAAGGCATGTGGAGAACTGCTATATTATCACTTTGTCAAAGGCTATGACAACACCCCTAACAATAAGAGAGTTTTTCTTTTTGTTTGTAACACTTAAATGTCTTGGTGATTAGAACTTTTCCCTTTCTTCTCTGAATAAAATTGTTTTGTACTGGTTTTTTTTTTTTAATTCTAGTGAGAGGAAGGAAAGAAAAGCAACCCTATTTCCTATTACAAATTATCATAAATATTGGAGATGCAGATTTTTCTTAGATCATTAGCATATCATGCTGCGACCCACACCAGAATGTACCATTAACAAAGCAGCCTTCATGTAATTAATGTAAATAATATGGAACTACAGCTTGAGTTGCCCAGTCAGCCTTGGCAAAAAGCATTTGTCATAACGCATCTAAGGAGCTGGGTCTCAATTCAAATTAAACTTCATGGGTTTGCCCCTTTATTTTTTCTGCTCATGCTATAAATTTCTGTGAAACATTTATGACTATAAATTTCTTTGAAACACCTACATAGGCGAAGGCAATCCAGTAAGCTGAAATTAAAATTTTATTATTTACAATGTTTCCACTGGTGAGGACAATTAGTATCTTCATAAAGCCAGAAATGTAGATGCTGGGAATGCAGCTGAGGGCTTCTTTCCCCTCTCCTTAGAAGTGTTTTCTGTCCTCTGTAGCTGCCAGCAAATGTAAAGTATGGTTTCTGTCTGCCATTTGCTACTATTGCCCTCTGACTCCAAAACACAGAGGAGCATTGTAAATTTTTCATGAAGAGGTTTCAGTCTGTAAAACAGCAAACAGGAATAATGTTTTAAATGCAATCATTGTCAAGTTTGAACAATGTAATTTATCAAGAGAGCAGTTTGTACTATATAATAAGTTTCATATATTAATACAATTTTTCATCTGATGTCAGGCTTCTGATTTATGAATAGCCCATGATCTAAGGTGATCATTGAATTATAATTCACGTAATAAGAAGCCAGGAACAAGACCCTGGAACTGCTATCCTGGATTAGCTTACATGCCACCAAGCCAATTTACTAAACAACCGTGGGCTAAATGATACAGTTTTTCTAATTCAAAGAAGGCACTCGTTAATTAGATAAAGGCTAAAGCTCTCATTATTTTTAAATGATTTAAGAATGGGTAAAGATCTTACAGCTTATAGTGCAGCTCTAATAGTTTTCTGCTTACTGCCTTGTAATAAGAGTATTAAAGACAGATGGGCAAGGCCGATTTAAACCAATTACAGTGCTTCATGTACACCAGTAGCAGTAACTATTTGTAGGCCCATCAGATACTAATGTTTGACAGATGGCTAAAACACCATTGATTAATGATTTATGATTACTCTGTTTTCTTCTAATTTGGGGGAAGTAATCAAACCTCTGGCCTATATTTATTATTTCTTGAAATACTTCATAGTCCCCATTAATGCTTACAAGTATTTCATAGGTATTTAACTTCCTGATATACCAATATAAGGAAAAATCACTGTAGTTCAACTTATTTTGAGTTCCTCTTAGGTGCCAGGCACTATGCTAGATTTTTGGGAAATCTTCAACTCATCAAATGCATAGATAATGTATTCTAGAAAAGCATTCAGGATATTGTCAGTCATTATTTAAAAAAATAAGTAGAAGACTTAAGAAATTCTAATCAAAATCCTTCTAAGGTGAATTTGCCTCATATCATTGTCAAACTTAGAATTATATAAAATATGAGATCATAAATAGCTTATATCTTTTTGAAAATTAATGAATTATTAGTACTTGAGTCTTTTTGTCTATGTACCATACTTCTGTTGCTTGATTATATTTATTCATATTTTATGTTGCTGGCAAATGCATTTTACTATGTCCGCTTGTGGAGTCATTAATTTCCTTGGTCTTGTGTTGGTTGGCTGGGTGCACCTCCCTCTTTCCCTCCCTCTCCTTTCTCCCCTCCCCTCCCCCCATTCCTTCCAGGTAATAGAAATCATGAAAAGTGTGGACTTTTTAACACCTGACTGTCCATATTTTCCTTGACTTGAAATATTTCATTTTAATTTTTAATTCTCAATGTAAATTTCACATCAGTATCATTAACTGTATTTTTGTTTTTTATATTTGTATCATTCTCTTTAAACCTCTTCCTTTATTATTTCCTGTCTTGTTTTTGCAGTGATCACCTTCAGATTCAGCTGATTTTATGTGTAGTAAGCATTTACTTTGTATGACAGAAAAATATCCTTATCACCTATCCTGAAAGTAGGCATCGGCTGATTATTTAGTGTAGTTTGAATTTGACATTTTTTCGTGTTTGTTTCCCTTACATATGTATAATCTTTGCAAGAATAGGTGCCACTTTTATCAAGCTGTCTCTTTCCTTTGGACCTGCCTGGGAACTGTTGGTAACCATCACCTCAAATGGCTTACACACTTCAGTGAACCATTACTTTTGCCTCTACTTTGTTATCTTTCACTTTTCTTTATCAATCCCAGTTTTTGAATTAGTTCTTTTGAAGTTGTTGGCACATATTTGCCATAAAGTAGGAGTAATTAAGTATTTACCTATATTGGAAATAAGAAAAGTAAAACCAGATATATAAAAGATTTCAAATTGTTCTACAACTCTCCTGTGTTGCCCTTATTTTTTGTCTTTTAAAAAATTACTTATGTGAAAAACAAGGTCTGTTATTAATGGACCTGGAGTAGAACAAGTTATTTGTTATAGTAACTTTTGACCTGTTTAATAAGTACTGATGCTGTGTACTAGAGTTTTTATTGTACTCTGCAGTGTACAGTTATGAAGTCTGGTTAATAAAATGAAAGCAATAATGTTGATATTTCTGAGGGATCCATCAGTGCTGACCTGAAGCAACATATTTCATCTGGTTTGTCTGAGTATGAATGTTTGAAAGTTATAGCTGAAATTACTAGAAACAATATTGTGTCTGTGACTTCTGATTGTTCACTGTTTAAGAAACCTCACCCTTTGTGATTCTCAAAACTATTCCTATGATAGTCTATTACTGTTGGTGTCAAGAAAGAAATGAAAAAGTTGAAATACATTATTGTACTAAGCAGTATGGCGTTTTAGGCTAAATGTTAGTATTTACTGTGTTACAGTGTACAGAGCAAGCAGAGACAATTCTGGAAGAATGGGAGAGGATAGGTTATTCTTTAGGTATAGAAAGGTTTTATATACATATGTAAGATTCAGATATGTACTTCATAAAATCATTAACTTGAGATAGATTCTTATAAGAAATCAGGAAATGATTAAGGAGGAAGAAATATTTTCCATATAAAAGCATAGCATAGGCATGACAGAGTGCTGTCTTGAAGATGAGTGTTTGATATTGGAGTAGATTGCCATTTGAATCTACAATATACATTTATCTGCACATAAATGTATATTGTTTTGAACTTCTTTATCAGATTTTACATTCCTTGAGGGTGATCTAAGTGTACTACTCATCTTTCTATGTCCAGAATACAACATAGTACCTTGCCCAGAGTAGATGTTTAAGAAATATTTATTAATTTTTCCATGTAACACTTCCCAAATAGTATGAGACCAAGGAAAACAAGAAACATTATTTCCCCACAGTAGTATTAAGGTAATCAGTAATATCTATGACTATGGCCTACTTTTTTTCTCATTAAAATTCACTGGTCTTGATCAAACATACCACTTTTAATGCTTTCAGTTGTATGAAAATCACATGCTTCTTTTTGTTGAGAAGTATATGATTTTTAAATAACTAAAACTCTAGTTAATTTTTTTCTGAGCTTCTGAACTAGAGAACCTTAATACTGGCATCATTGTTACTAGTAGAATTTAAGCAGCCAAAAAATTGAATCATTTTATCAAGCTTATAATGTTTACATAGATATAATTTACTGATTTTTTTTTTTTTACTAATGTTTCTGTTGTTGCCAAAGTAAGTTTAAATCAGCATTTTCAGATTTATCACCATGCACTAAGTGTGTTGATACTGTAAATCTTGTTTTGGATTTTCCTAGTGGGAATAGGAAAGATGTTAATTAGTGGCAGGTGACTTTTTAAACATTCTTTCTTATCTGTACAACAGTTTTTTATGACCATGATGCCATTGGTGTTTCTTTTCTTTGATGGATACTGTAAAACTACTAAAACATGGCAGCTATAAAAACAGTAATACATGATTGTTTTGTATGATTGTTCCTCATTTTTAATTTTAGAAATAAAATCATTTGCTAAACAGACACTATTTTATTTCTGAATTATTTTAGAGGCATTACCACAAACACAGACATGTGTAAGTATGTTAATTGCCTGACCCTTTCCATCCTGTTCACCACTTCTTATGTGGCCTGGAATTCTGAGAGTGGAACGTGATTGGACCTCTAGCAAGTGTTGTGATGTTAATCAGCCCAGTGTGCAAGACGGAAAAGCTGATAGTCTGAAATTGCACTTTAAACTAAAGACAGCCTGTCAGTCTTTAGGAATAGTGGGAATGGCCTGTTTATGTGATCAGATACTAAACCTGGGAAGAAGCTGTCAGGAACATTCTTGTTGTGTAAGCAGCAGGCAAACTGTGCTTTATCTGACAGACAGTGTATAAATCTGTCCATGCAAAATCCAAATGTTTAGTTTGCTTCTAGTCACTGTAATAATCTGCTTATTTTCGTCTGCTACAGCAGTGACATCACTTAGCAGAATGAGCTGCAGACAGAAGGCTCAGATAAGAACATGTTAGTGTCAGTCATTCATTTCTTGATTGGCAAGGAGATAAATAGGAATTTACTGAATGTTTGCTTTTATCTGAAAGAATAGGGCACCGTGTTCTGGACAGAAATAACTTTATTTAGCTTGGAGACTTTGCATCTTAAGCAAATAGAGATTATGTCATGTTTAATTATAGCTTCATGAAATACTTATTATAACAATAATTATTGAACAGTCACAACTAAATGAAATTTTCTTTTATTTGTTAAGGTGCCTTTACTTGATATAGATTGATCAATGGATATAGTTTTTTCACTTTTAGATTTATTGTATTCTATGTCCTTTCAGTTTTTTATTTTAAAAATAGCTTTCATTATTTGTTTACCAAAATGATAATGACTTCATGCATATGGATATTTAACCAAGACTCTGTAAATTAAATCCTATTATTGAGAGCAAATTGAGCTTTTTATCTGAATTTAAGACTTTTAAGTCACAGTGAGTTAAAGATGAATTCATTGTTTTTATATGTATGTTTAGTGAGACTAAAACACCTTACCATGATTTAAAGGTATACACTTGGTTAATAATTAATTTGAATAGCATTTTCATTTATAGTCACTAGATAATATTGCTTTAAGAATTAGATTGTTTCTGTCATTTTAACCTAATAAATAAGGTTTTTTTGTCAACTATAAATAATGATTGGAAATGGTCTTAGTTATTTTAAGCCAAGAAGAAACCCTGGTCATGGACCGCATTGTTTTATGATCAGTAACTTTACAGAATGCATCTTTGAGCTCTCAGCAGGGGACACTAGCTGTAAGTTCACTGAGAGAAGGGTGGCATGTGCAGTTACGTGGGCCTCCAGATGTTATCTTGCCCTGCAAGTCTCTGGAAGCAGCCACATGTTTTCCTAAGAATTTTAGCGGCAGTAATAGGAAAGAAATAAAAACTGTATCCAGTCATCCACATCTGCAACACTGATAATAACCATATGGAATAAATGTATAAATGCATTTCAGCTGCTTTATTGTGAAGTCGCAGTCATCTGTATTTTGTTTCCCTGAGTACAAAGTTTAAAGTACACTTATGTGAACATTTTATCTAAGTCATTTATTAAATACATGATGCTAACTTTATATAGTCAACTTTAAATTGGTTTTGTTACTATCATAGTCAAATTGACCACATTTTCAAGTCAACTTATTTAGAAACATTTGCCCTAAGATTTGATAATTGAATTATAAAATTTCTCTTCTTTAGCTTCTCTCCTCTCTTGCTGGCTCTCCTACCATATTAATCTCTGGTCAGATGTATGTTAAGCCCTGTAAAAGTCAACATTTGATCAGGGGACTTGTTCACTTCATAATAATTAAAATATCCTAATAATTCTGCTTTTGTTTCTCCCCAGGGGAAAGTTTTTCTAATTATCTTTCACCTGGAGTTTTATTCATAGTACTATTTCTACCCCTCCTGCTTCTAGGTGACTTTCCTTACTGCTTTATTGCGTAGTATTTTTGAAGACTAATAGGTATCATTAGCTGTTTTAAACATACCTGTTATGGAAAATATTAGATATATTTGGAGGTGTACAACATAGGTCTCTAAATAGTTCATGAGATGTTTTGTAGAAATGAAGACTAGTGTGTCTTCTGTCTCACCATCTTTAGTTCTCAGCTCTTAAGCAATTTTTATGTGTATCATCATGTAAACTCCAGTGGATTGTTTCATCCTTATCTTCAGGTTATACAGACATCATAAATCTTTTATTCACCAAGTTGCTTGTTTAGACTCCATGTTAAAAAGAAAACCAAACTATAAGACTCTGTCTCTAAATTTAAAAAAAAAAAAATTAAAAGAAGGGTTGGTGATGTAACTCATTGTGAAGGCTCTGGATTCAATCTTTAGTCCTGTGAAAATAAAACAAAGAAAAGGAAAAAAGAAAACAAAACTACCCCACTCTTTATATTGGTACTATCTTTATACTAAAGGGTTTTCATTCTAAAATGAATTAAAATCCAAGAAATAATTTTACCTATTGTAATAACAACTCTATAGTTATATTTTTCTGGTCCTCCATTTTAGTTGAGAGTTTTTGGTTCAAAACTTGTTTGAGCACCTGGTAGCTATAAGGCATGCTAACAGCTAATGTGAGTGTTGGCTGCAGCTTTCTCTAGTATTTGGCTATTATTTTATAATGATTCTGTACCTGTATTTCTGATTTTCTAGTATTATCCATAATTTATTGATATGTCATACTGACTTTTTTCTGTTTTGCCATCTTTACAAAATTAAAGATAGAGAGATACTCAGGCATCTGTCTCCTGACAGTTGGGTCTTTTTGTTCCAGAGAACAATTGAGTCACATCCATTGAGACTGTATATGGACACCAAGGGTAGGAAAACACCCTGGCAATATGACTGAGGTAGAATTTCTCACCAGTCAACCAGATGCTTAGATTTATTGTTTTCAAAACTCTGAACCCTTTTTACTCTGCTCAAGTAGTATAGCCTTTGATAGTTTTTACACATTTAGGACCTGTGCATGTCTTATCCTGGAAATAAATTCAGTACAGGCTAGTAAAAATTACAATTGTAGGGCTTTCTTGTTGTGTTATGTTTTGGAGATAATTCATTCCAACTTGGCCGACCTGTGTAAAAATTAAGGACGGAGGAACAACCAAACCACCAACATCATACAGCTGTGTTAATGTCAGAGTAGGAATCTGCTGTATTTCTGCGATGTAGTTTGTTACAGCAATTTCATCTTCAGTTGTAATATATTGTTGGAACATCATTTATCAGAACACACTCATCGTATTTTTGAGCCTTTGATAACATTTAATTATGTAAATTATTAAATTGTTATAAACTTTTCTTCATCATTGTTTCCGTGTCTTTACCTTGGTATGGGTAGTATGAAAGATATAAATAAATTAAAAATCAATGTGGATGTCCTTGAATTGTTTAGAATCATTTATAGAATGTACTTATATGGCTAGAAAATAATTCAGGACCATGTGAGGGACAGCATTGTGTCAACTTGTGAGCAGCAAATAAGCTCACAATGAGATAATGTTGCTTATGTAATATTGAAAATTAAAATGAACTATAGTTCAAACAAAGATAGTCATCAGTGAGAGCTGGTCTGATCTCCAGTGTCTGGTGATAATCTTTGTGTTATTGAACACCTAGAATCATGTCCTCTAAGATTGTGACCATGTGGTAATTCATGGTAAGCAGAAGGGTCTTTAATTATAGTGAACATCATCCGTGACTCACTGTCAGCTTTGTGGCAGGAGGTCTGGACACACAGAGTACCACCTTCTCTGAGTACTTGAATCCTCTGGGCAGCATGCTTTCCCAGAGTCCCTTGCTCAAATGCTGCCCTCCCTGGGACTTGCTAAAGCAGCTAGTCAATGTAAAGAATCAATAATCAGTGAAATCTGACTCTTGTGTAACTTTTACTACTGTTCCCACTCAGGGCCAAAAGACTTGTTAATGCTTTTGGTAAAATAATTTCTCGAACTTAATTTCAGTCTGAAAAATCTTTAATGAAAAGATTGTAGCAATATTGAGTTAGGTGGCTTTGCTTTCTTTTTATCATAGTGTCCAAATTAGCAATTTTCTTTTTTATTCTTTCCCAGCCCATAATCAAAAAAGTCTTTTTTTCTTGTTAATTTTGCTTTGATAGCTTTCATTAGTTTTGTATTTTTGCTTTTCTAATACTAACTTCATGCCTAATATAAATGTATTTTATTACTTGCATCCTTCCAGTTAGCTTTGCTTAGGTAATTATGTGAGAAAGAGATTTAGTTTAATATTTTGAATTCTAGGAAGTATATAATAAATGATAATATCATTCTACCTGGTCTTTTGTTTGAGGTGTCAAAGATTTGAAAAATTAGTATAAATGATTTATATGCAATGTTTATAGACATCTATATGAATTTACTCCTTCATAATAATGTAAAATATGTGAGAAATAGATGAGATTCTGCAAATTTTGTAGAAAGAATTCATATCTACAAGACGTCCAGTTTTAGAAATAAGGTTCTATTTTATTGAAAGGAAGCTAAATTAATATGCACTTATTTTGTCCTTTATTTAAGCCATATATTTCTCAAATATATATTTATGCATTTTCTAGTTTACTTGTGGTTTATTTCAAGTCACTTTGTTCTTATTGCATAGTAGGGGCATGTATCCGAAATGGTGAATACCCTGCCAGTATTTTAGTAACTGCTTAGCCCTCAGTTGGATCACAATCACTTTAAAAAACTAAAAACTTGCCTTTTATGTTAATCCAGTTTTGCACTTTCCCTTGATATATGATTTAGAAAAAAAAATCAAATCCCTACTACATGATCTTTTGTTGTATCTAGCTGTCAGTGTATTTATTATTTAAAGCAAGCTGTGGTCCATATCAGGTTTTACAGTGTCTACACTGAATTAGTCTACCAAACTTATATCACATCTTGGTAATGCTCCAGTGCACAGATGCCCCAGGATATTTACTCTAGAAGTAGACTGTAACTGCTGTGTGTTGGACTAAGGTCTCAGAAAGGGTCAATTTTGTACTGAACTCTGAGATTACTGGGCAATACATCTCAGCCTTTCTAGCTAATCTTACCTTGAGCTCAAATGGTTCCTTAGATCATCCTGACATGCTGGAAGGCCAAGATGATGACAAAGTCCAAGATAGTGAAATGCCTAAGTTTGGAAAAGCTACTTTCCCAGCTCCAGCAGATCTCACAGTATCATCAAGGAGATCAGTCTTTCCTAAATCTGGCCACTGTTTTCAAATTTATAGAAATTTGTATCAATAATAGACATAATATCCCAGAATAAATTGCAAACACATAATATTTTTTGGTCTTTAAGATGTGTGGGTCTATGGAACAGGTTCTGGCATTCCAAGAATATTTTGTAGAGAAATAATAAGTGTAATTTTTTCAGTACGCATGTTAAAATTTGTTTGATAGGAATATTATTTTTGTCTTTGAACTTAATCTACTTTATATTTGAGTCATCTATGAAGTCACATTCAGATAGTTATGGTTACTGTGCCTTAACTAATGTACAAAGAAAAGTCAGAGAGTTAAATACATTGATGCCAGTTAGTGGTTCTAATGGAGCAATCATTGTAACAAATTTAAATCTCATATGTTATGGATGTAATCCAAACACTGCTTAAGATCAGCCATGTTGTCTATGGCTTATTAATTTTGTTTGAACTACTCCTTTAAAAATACTGAGTATATTTTTATTGGAGAGTTAGACCTGGCAGGGATTGCTGGTAAGAAACTATGACTTTCTTACTGTTTCAAACAGTTATGAATTAGATAATTTTCTCAATCTATTTATATGACAACAGGGATTGAGACTGAGATACATAATGAAAAGGTATCCTGTACTCAATAGTTTTAGAAATATCGACTTGAATACTTACCAGGAATAAAAATTATGTGGTCCTCTGAGATTCCAAAAGGCTGCTCAAGCCTAGTCTCTCTCATACTAGTTGCTCTTTCTAACAGCATGATTATCTGACCCTAGGTACTATCTCTGAACCTGTAGCAAGGAACTAAGTAGTACTATATTAGTCAAGTAAAATGATCAGTTTTATTAGCAAATGGGGTTTGGAATCATTATTCTGTGAAGATGTATGTTGTTTTTCTATACTGTTCATTTGTAGAAGTGAACTTTTATGCAATAATATTAATGAAACATTTTCTTGATGTACTATAAAATAAAGTCCTTACTGTGACTTTTCAAATTCTAAACAAATTTGTTTCCTGATGAGTTGAAGTAGGGTAAGCTGTTTGAATTGTGACAGGTTTTTTCCATTGCTTTCAATAATGTACAAGACCTGTTTTATTTATTAAAATTTAAGAGAAACTAATGGAGTTGATTTTGTAGTTGACTTTGGCTTTTAACTCACCTTTTTGCCCTTTCTGTAAGCCTGTTTTTTTTCATTACTGGTAACATCTATTTCCTATATTCATTAATCTATTTAATGCTATAGCTGACCATGTTAAAACAGCGTCATCATAAAACTTAGTAAAATTTAGAATACTGTTGACATGCAAATGATCCAGGTTCTGAGCTCTCTGAAATGACATTTTTTATAACATGTGTATGTATATAGCTGGAAGCAGAGTGGTTTTTGCTATAGCTAAGATGATTTTACAAAATTGTACATTACTAGGCAAAATGTAAATGATTTCATCATAAGTCTCAGGTGATAACATTATTATGCTAGGTCTTCCTCTAGCATGCACATATTTATGGATTTGTTTGATTACACATGCCAATGAAGGATAAAGCCACATTTAGTTCCTTACAAAATCATAACTAAGTAATTATGAAGAGCAAGCACTGAGAGAGGAAAAGAAGAGATTGATTTATTCTTTTGTATCAAAGCCAAACTTTCTGTGTGATCATCAGAACCATTAAATTTGATTGTTAAAACTGCAAAACTTTTATATCTCTGTTCTGTGTAGCGTGCTCCTCATGCCATCTGGATGATTGGCTCACTGTTTATGCCTGCCACTTCACACCCCCTTTTTTTAAAAAATTTTATTTTAATGGTACATTTTAGGTGTACATAGTGATAACAGTCATCATAGGGGATTTGTACCTGTACATGATATATCTTGTTGCTTCTTTTTTTCCCATTCCCTTCCCCTCCCTTCACCCCCGCCTCCCTCCTTATTTACAAAAGCTTTGTTTCCATTTTTTCCTTCTGTTTCTTCTCTTGTCCCTCTATTCCTTTCCCTCTCCCCCTCCATTGTTCCCTTTCCCATTTGAACACTTTCTTCCCTTTCCCAATATATTACATTTTAGTCCTTATTTACACTTTCAGTTTCTCACACAAGAGAGATAATGCGGTATTTAAACATGTGTGTCTGATTTATTTCACTTAAGAGTATGGTCTCAAGATGCATCCATTTACCTAGAAATATCTCAAGCTTATCATTCTTTATGGTAGAGTTGTACTCTGTTGTATAAAAATACCACATTTTCTTTATCCTCAGTTGATGGGCATTTGGGCTGTTTCCAATATTTAGCTATTACCAACTATACTGCTATAAACGTGGCTGTGCATGTATCACTGTGGTTTGATGCTTTTAATTCTTTTGGAAAGATACCAAGAAGGGAAATAGCCAGGTCAAATGGAACCTCTAGTCCTAGTTTCCTGAGGAATGTCCACACTGATTTCCATAGTGGTTGCACCAGTTTACACTCCCACCAACAGTGGAGAAGTGTTCCTTTTTCTTTAAAGTCCCTCCAGCATTTGTTATTGGCTGATTTGTTGATAATAGCCATTCTTTCTGGAGTGAGATGGAATCTCAGGGTTGTCTTGGGTAGAAAGAACCAATATAGTGCAGATTGCCATAATCCCAAAACTGCTGTACAGATCTAATGCAATCCCAATTAAAATACCAATAGCTTACCTCACAGAATTAGAGAAAACAATCCTAAAATTCATTTGGAACCAAAAGAAACCTAGAATAGCAAAAGCAATTCTGGGTGACAAAAGCAAAGCAGAGGCCATCACAATCCCTGATCTGAAATTATATTACAAAGCTACTGTAATAAAAACAGCATGGTAGTGGCAAAAAACCAGACCCCAGTACCAGTGAAACAGATTAGAAGATGTAGAAACATGTTCAAACACTTTCAGTTACCTTATCTTTGACAAAGGGGCCAAACCACCTCACTGGAAGAAAGATAGCCTCTTTAATAAATGGTGCTGGAAAAACTGGCTCTCCATTGCTGGAGGTTAAAACTGTACCTCTTTTGAGCTTTGACCTTAAGTTTGTTTTTTATTTGTAGAAGTTTGTTCTGTTTTTTCAGATTTATATGAAACCCTACCTTATTCATGAAAGCTTTTCCAAATATTTGATTCTATTTTCATTGATAATTTTTCTGAATATCTTCTAAAACTTTTGTACAACCCCCCTCCGTTTGTCTGTTCTCTCTTCTATTTATTTTGTTGACATTTATTTATAGGTTTGTGCATAACATGGATCATTGCTAGACACAGTAAATCTGAATGCATACTTTTTACTGATTTATTGTTACAGAAGTTGCAAATGTACAGTAATTTGACCATTGTTAGAACTGTGTTGTAAACATCCAAAGGTGAAAATTAGTTGAGGCATTCAGGATGAAGATGTAAGTAATAATAGGAATGCATTTGGCCCTTGTAGCTCAAATTAATGGCTATCAATAAGAAAAAAATGCTTTAAAGTAAATTGTCTTTCTAGACTCTTTGAACCTTAATATTTGTGTCTTATTTGTAACTACTGTTTTAACCTCCCTTATTTAAATCTAGTGTTTTTGTACCTAACCTGAAGTCAAAATTTCATTTGGTCCAGACTGGAGAACTGTGGCAATTTAGTGCATGTCTCATTTCTCCAGGACTTCCATCGTTACTTAAAATTGTTTCCACTTCCCAGTCCTCCAGCGTGTAATGTAGTTGGAAGGGCTAGGTTTGAAACAGAGAGGGCAGCCCATGACTAGAATGAGTCTCATATGCAGTATAATTCCTTCCACCTGTTCTCTGCATGCTATCTTGTAAAGCCCTACAAGAAACATGAACTATTTCTGCACTACACCAAATTCTCAAACCCTGAGAATGGGACTTAGTCACTTTTTCCTTCTAGCATTTTTGGATTGGGATTATTTAACTTCATGTAGATCAGTGTTTGGGGGAGGATAAATGTAGGAGGATGTGACCCGTCATGGGAGCCAGGGACTGGCAAACTACATTCCTTAGACTAGATCAGACCCACTGACTGTTTTTTTGTAAATAAAGTTTTATTGGAACACAGCCACACTCATTTGTTTACTTGTCTTCTGCTGCCTTTGTGCTACCTCAGCTGAGAGGTTATGCCAAAGATCTCATGGCCTCAAAGTTGAAAGTACTTACCATCTAGTCCTTTACCCAGAGTTCCGAACTCCTGATCTAAGACACTACACTATTGTGCTGTGGAGTATTGGATTCAGAACATGTGGTGTAATAGGGAGAATTCCAGATAAGTTTATGTGATAGTTTTGGCTAGACTCTAGTTTATGGCCTCTTGACAGAGAAAAATTTCATAGGAATGAGATTTGGAAAGTTGAATTCTTTATCACTGAGGGCACAGCAGTTATCATCTTTGAATGTTTTTCTGTAGAATGAGTCATTCTTATGGTTCTTAGTAGACCTAGCAGCCTGGGTTTAATATTCTGTTTAATGCTCCTCCCAGAAGTTATTTTCAAAGAACTTGTCAGCCTTTGTATTAAAATGAAAGGGCCAGAAAAATATATTTCTCAGCTTTTAGAAATCAAATGATACATTAAGAGGTTTTAAAATGATAGGCTTTGACATGGGTGAGGTTAAATTTATTTTTGAACTAGTTAACAAGGATCTCTTCTGTTAATTAGGCTAATTATCACCTGTTCAGGGCAAACATGCACTCAAGACTCTTGGCTTAAGTAGTGGGCTCCCTTGTGAACTGTGTAAAAGCCCTCAAGGGAGGTTTTCCAGTCCTCATCTGGAAGCCACAATGGAGTCTTCAGTGTCGAATTTAGTAAAGGTTTAGTCTTAGGTTTTTGTGGCTTCTTGACATAAATTATGTTCATGTTTTTATGCAATCTGAAACAGATAACTCTTAAAATCTAGCATAATTTAAATAATTAAGTATTAGTACTGTGTTACTAAGGAATGTTTTGGTTTCAGGCTACCACTTTATTCATTGAGGCCTTTGTACACACATATACACAGATATTCCAAAGGAGATGGTCAACGATCCCCCTAAGTGCTTAGCTCACTGATTCTTATTTAGCTGTCTGTGTGCCTTATTGATTACTCAATTTAAGGAAAATTGTGAGAAAATTTTATATTCTATGTAAAGTTGCGTGCTGTATTTAAGCATTGTATAGTACTTTGAAACTTCATAGAACTAAGGTGAACAGGAATATTGTAGTATAATATTGAGATACTTAATGTGGTTTAACTGCCTGTTTCACATAAAATAATACTTCACACCAAAGAGCAGTACTGTACATTTTTACTCATACGTTTCCTGTACTAAAACCATTATAGGCTCCTCACAATTATTGTTCTTATAGATACTGAATTTGTTATTGTGGCACAATTTCTTGACCTTCTTCATTTTGCCTTCTTACCCTTTGGGGTACTTTTAAAAGACAAAATGCTCAAGTGAATTTAGTGAGTATTGCAGTTGCTCTTCTATGGTTTTCTTTATATGCCTCTTCATGTGCTGCTTTGTTCAAGAAAGTGATTATCTCTCAATTCTGTTTGCAGCTCTGTGGAAATTTACATGGTAACCCTACTGGGCAAAGACCACATCATTTTCATTTAATCTTTTACTGTATCATTATATAATTATTAAATTATAATCATTAAAAAAGAGATTTTTATTTCAAAGGAACTGCCTGTGCTTTGGTAGTGTTTGAGTAACTTGGAAATTGTTGAAACATTCAGTAGTATACCAGGTTATTTTGCCAGGAATCACATAAGCTTTATGTTGTTTCACAGTTCTATATTCTTTATTCACAAAGAATAGCACTACCTGTCCATTAACTTTTTAAACATAAGTTTAGTTTTACAATTATAATTTTGAATCATCCGTACTTTGGTGTTAGAGTTTAGAAAGATAGTAACTGCAGAATTTAGCTTGCTGTTTTATTAAAGTTTTATTTGCAGCATATTTGGTCTTATTGGTGTGGATTCTGCTGATATATTTTTATGATTCATTAATTTGTTAATAATGCTTCACAATAGAAGGGTTAAAATATTGTTTGACATTTTACTTACTCATTTTGAATTATGAAATTTTCATAATTTCAAAAACAGAGGAACCACCTGAAAAATAACTATAGTCATCGTGACTTCAGATTCCTTTCTTCTTAAAAACAAATTACAGCTGTAGTTGGCGCTCTAACACCATCTGCTTCCTTGTACTTCCCACTTCATATATAAGCAGCGTCCTCAAATTACAATATCATGCATGTTTTAGCATGCGGACTTCATTCTTCTACATTTACTATTGACTATCTTAAATTTTATACAACTAAGTTGCTTTTTTAATGCAATTCCATGTTTGGGATATTTGAACACAGATAAATAAATGTAGCACAATTTATTCATTTTTACAGCATCATGTTCCATTTTATGATTAAAGTTATTAACTACTCCTCACCTTAGGACTGTTTAAAATCTAGTGGAGGAAATTTATCTTCGTATGCCTATATATATGCAAGAGTTTCCCAATGGTAAATACATAGAGTGGACTTTTCTGGGTAATAGGTAGGGATAGAACATATTCAACTTTAGAAGCATTGCTAAAACAATTATAATAAAAAATTATCCTGAATAGACAGTTTAGAAACCAACAAAAATATACCAGTAACACTTCTATTTTCATAAAATAATTAGTCTTTAGAAACACCTTTATCTTTATATATATATATAATTAGATCTGAAAAGATATTGTTAGTGCCTTAATAAATAAAATAACCACTCTATTAGGATTTCTTTCATTTATTTATTTGTTTATGTATGTCACTGGGAATTGAACACAGGGCCTTTGCAATGAGCTGCATCCACAGCCCTTTAAATTTTTTATCCTCAGACAAGTTGCTAAGTTGCCTAGCCTGGGCTCAAACTGAACAATTCTTTTTTACCGAGAGCACAGTTGTGGGCCATCACATCTAGCTAAAATTTCTTAAATAGTATTTTAAAATGTAATTTAAAAAAACGAGTATAAAATTTCCTTCTACAAACTTGTAATGTGGAAAGACAAATGTGTAGATCCACATCAATATACAAATTTTTTATTTGAACATAATTTGTCTGCTATTTAGGTATTCAAAAACAGGCAAATACTCTAAAAGAGAATTTTTCTAAAGCCAAAATAACTAAAGACAATACTGTTAATCACAGACCCATAATTCAGCTCTCTACAGATTCTTTTGCTTTACTGTGTTCATCATGCCTAGTAACATCCAGGTGAGAACTTGTAGTTTTGTTTGCATGGCTAACACTGGTTTACTTGCTTCAAAATTTAAGTCTATAGTTGTAAATTTTAATCTTGGCTCTGTTATTACATGTCATATAACAAGAAATTCCTTAGCATGTGTGGTCCATCTTGTCCTATACTCTGCCCCCATTTGGGTCAGGCCCAGAGACATTCCAGGTTTGACAAGAATTGAATCCAACACAGCAGACATAGCAATGACTAAAGAAGCCTCTTGTAAGTATATCAAATATAATAGAAAATACTTAGAATTTTATCTAGGAAGCCCCATCCTTCTAAAGATTAAAACATTAGCTCTCATGCTAAAAGATTAGCTTTTAATTGTTTGCTAGGTTGCATTTACCCACGTGAAAAAAGGCTTTATTTCAAAAAGTTTTAGCACCATATACATCTCAATCCCAACAACTACATAATGAAATTGCTAGATGTGCTCTTTATAATATTTTGTGTTTCAAATATTTTCCTCGCAGTTGCTAGACTGTTCCTATATTGTCTTCTAATAAGTCTGGTATCATTTTTATTTCTTTTGTTTGTGACTTTTCTTCCTTTTGAAACCTTTCAGATTTCTTTATATCTGGTACGTACGTCTAGTGAAGTCTAAGGAAAGGGAAGGTGACAAATTGCCTCTCTTTTAGTACATGTCTGTTTTTACATAATAAATACATTAATTGTGGGTGCATAGTACATGTACATGATACCTCTTAATTCTTTTACATCCCCTTCTGCTCCCCACTCCCCAATATTGCTCTTTTTCACCCCAAATCTGATAGCAGTATTTGGCAGTTTGTAGTTTTTGTTAAACATTATAAAGTACATAAGAGGCAAGGATACCAGAGAGCTGCCAATGGCCAGCATCACTCTAAGAGATGGCCTTCTTCTTAGTGTGCCCTGCCAGTTCTATCATTTTTTTTTAATTAGTTATAAATGTTTAAAATTTTAAAAATTAATTTTAAGTGTTTAGAATCCCAAAGGGATCTGAAACACATACAGAAAACATGGTTTTTATCTGTGTGTATAAATCTGTGCAGTAGACACAGCTCTGGTCTTTTGTGTGTGTCTGAAATATGGCACAGTGTATGAACTAAAACAAGTATTGCGAAAGGCGAGAACAAGTGGCCTGAGAAATGGAAGCCTAGACAGCCTAGTGTGCCCTGTTGGTGTGAAGTCAAAACCTCATGTTCTGATCCTGAAGCCTTTGAGATTATGGGAAGGAATGAAACTCTTCATTGAAGTTCATCTTATCCAATTAATTGGTCTAAAAGTATTCAATGAACTTTGCTGAGTCCCAGGCCTATTTCTGGCCTTAAGGATAATAGGGTGTATGAAATGCTTTTGTGTGCTAGTGTAATCTTTACATGATTATCAGTTACTTGCCTCCATACCTCCTTTCACTGATCTACTGTATTTTACTTTTTGCAAAATAAACCTCTTTTTAATATATGCTAAATTTAATTAAACAAGAAATTTCTTACATGCAATCACTAATGATGTTTAGACCATCAGTGACTTCCAATCTTACCCACCGTAGATCACAGGGCTTCACCCTATCCCTGGTGTCTGAAAGGGGATGCTCCACTGAGAGCGTAACCTGTGGGTGGTTTGCAGTCACAGTGTGAGAGGTTCTCTCAGCGCCTTCACTTCGCAGGTCAGGGACTTTCTCATATATTCCTTCTATGGACTCCTCCTTGCTAGCTCAGTACTGTATTTCCAGTTGTCACCTGTCTTTTATTGTTTAAGTTGAATTCCACCTCAGGGAACCCTGTAATCTATCCTGCCCCATTATTGATTATCTTTTAAAATTATGGAATTTTAATTTTTTTTTCTGGTACTGAGTTTATTTTTTGTGAATGATTTTTCTCCCTTATTAGGCTCTAATTTCCTTGACAGCCATATCATGAATTTTTCCCTCTACTTTCTTCATATTTTTCTACACCAGTTTTCCTCGAGTAGAGATGATCTGGCATTTCTGAAGTCCATCTAGAGCACACACTGATAACCCTTATCCTTATCCTTGGGTCTACACCTCAAAGGAGAACTGTGTTTTAGGCCAGGGTCTGTCCTGGAGATGCCTCAGGAGGGGCTCCTGAAGGCCCTCAGGAGAGCCAGCATCCCATGGTAGATGACACAGCCAGCACTAATTTGTGTGAGGGCAGTAGTTTAGAATATTGGAAGCTCTGAATTTGTGTAGTTCTGGGAGATAACTCACTGATAAGTAGAACTTAATCTTTGTAAGGACAGTTTACATTGGTAATATTTCTGGTGCTTTTCAACTTACCAGTGAGTGAGCTTATTTTTATAAGGAGGTTGTAAGACCTGTGAGGTTTTGTGAAATTCCAGTGGTTGGTCTTTGCTATTTGCTCTTTGCTCTTTGGTCTTGTTTTGTTTTGTTTTGTTTTTTTGTGCCAGGGATCGAACTCAGGGCCTTGCGCTTGCAAGGCAAGCACTATAACCTACTGAGCTAAATCCCCAGTCCTGCTCTTTGGTCTCGTTATCTAGCTTTTCTTGTTTCCTGACAGGCGCTGAGCTTTAGCTTAACATTTTTATGACACATGAATAATAGAGTACCTATATTGGGGTTACATAAATGTAATTTTGTTAAATGAACATCATGGTAGATTTTAAAATGAGGGATTTATTTTGTCATTCATAAAGTTGTAATAGAGTCTGGAGAAACTATTTGTTAAAGATAGCATCTAGTTAACCTCCTTATTTATTTCGTGTAGGAGAAGGTTAGATCCACAATAAATACATGAAGAAATAAGTAGGTATGGGAATTTATCTTGGAAATAAGATCCCTGTCATGGTTTTGAAATGTTAAATGCATGAAGACCCGTCAAAGAGATATACGGACATGATATTTTTTCCAGTGTACTTCAAAGTATTTCGTTATATTTGTCATTCTCTGGTACTACTAGGCAATGATCAAATGATACAGTAATTTCAAAGTCAGTCTGTGTTAATGGGTATAAAAATAGTGTTTCTTCACACACATCATAGAGAAAAATTGGCAATTTACTATTAATGAAGTGCTTAGAATATATTATGACATTTCTTAAATGTTTATCAGTTTTTCTTTTACATTTAAAATATAACTTTATAACTACATATAACAAAAGAAAAATTTTTCTAAAAGGTAATTCATAATATGATTCATAGGAGTTTATGAAACTCCAAATTATTAATTTGTTCAAGCAATCCACATGTACCCCCAAAATGGGAAATTTAATTATTTGGAGCTTACGATTCTTTATCTGCCCCAATGAAGGTAGGAAAATTAGTGAAATTGTGGTTAAAACCTGTATATGAAACTATATACTCTTTCTACAACTTCTTGTGGATATTATAATTTAAAACACAGATATGATAATCATGTATTTTTAATTGCATCAACTGACTGAACATATAGCTTACTTTATGGAGGTCAACTTGAGCTTCATGGTGTCTCTTTTTTTGGTATAGTGCTTATCAAGTTTATTAAGTAGTTTTGATTGTTGGTTTTAATTTGCTTTTATTTGACTGTTAATTATCTTGAGTCACTTAGCTGGACACCGTTAGTCACAAGGATTAATTTCATTCAGTAGTATTAGAAATGAAATAAATGTTAATTATGATTTCATGAATGCAAGTGAAAAGAGACATCAGATCAACCATAGGAAGTATTCAAAAATTGGTTTATGGTCAGATTCCTTT